>JAQIXO010000847.1:0-15195 GCA_034700305.1 Protaphorura armata
TTTACGTCAACTCAAAAACGTGATAAACCAGAGAAGGCAATAATTACTTTCACCAATGAATCCGCCACCCGAAAAATCATGTAACACAGTACGTCACTTGTCATACAAACCTGACTCTGGAGCCGACTCTTGAGTAAACATCCATCTTGGTGTAAATCTTCAACTTCAACTCCAACATCTGTCTCCATAAATGTCTCTCTTCCTTTGTACATTTTGTAATTATTTTTATTATCAAATTTCTTGAGTCGGTGGAACATAATATCTATTTCAGATGAAAAGTCAACGTACACGGATTTGTTATATGAGAGAATCGGTGGCTGTAACTCAGTTTTCAAATTGACTGCGGTACAAGATGATTGTACAAATTTTCATAAATTATCGTATCACTTGTAGTTGAATTTGATTGGCTTTGGTTTCCGAAGATTGAATTTTAGTGCTTTTGCAAATCGTGAATTGTTCACGACTAGAGTACAATCATTATCGGATTCGTCAACCCAGTACAAACGAAAACCCCAGTCAGATTTCATCAACCACCGCATCATAAACTTATCATATGTTGTACTTACATAGTATGCATCACAAGCTGTGTAAACTGAACAATTCTTATAAGAGATGTCAATAAATCAATAGCTTGGAGTCTATCTGACCCTCTGTTTATTATTTCTATTTCTACAATTTGGAAACTCTCATGAACTAATTTGGATAAACTCAATCTAATAATTTAAATAATGCGTTGTCCGTTCAGGAATATATAGTCCTGAATTCTGAAATCCAATGGATCAAAATCCGAATCCATTCCGGCATCCCAGATGTCCCCTCTCCTTGTAAGGTTTTAAAAGTAAGGTGGAACAATGTCTTTATTGGGTCCAAGTCGAGGCCCAGGCCCAATCCCTGAACCCAATGGGCCCAATTTCCTTCGAACATACGTTGGAATATTTCCACGAAATACCCAAGACTCCAAATTCAATTGATTCAACAGGAACTCACAGCACGTACTTGAAAACTGTCCAGACATTTAAAAACATCCATTTTATTTATTAATATTCACCGTACGCGCATTTTACTACGGGTTAGTGTATTTTCAATGCAAGGTAGACTACCTCACAGAAATCAATGTGAATGTGCTTCATATTCTCCAATTCGTACAGGCCAAGGTATCCCGTAATATCTGTCAATCCGATTCCGGGAAATTTCAATGAAAGCCGACGAAGATCTTCAGTTTAACAGAAACATTTTAATACATTATGAGATGAAACCCCGTACACAATTTTTCTTCTTAATTTTTGGACTCACTTTTAAGATCAGCAATTGAAGGAGAAATACAAAATTCATTGGCCAGTTCTGTTAATTTGATTCTCTTCTCCATCGTACTCTTTTTCTTCTTAGTCATAAAATTCCAGTAGTCTGGATCATTCTTGATTTCTTTACAAAGCTCACTTGATATTCCTGTGAAAATGGAGTCTAAATCCCCAACATTGAATTTTTTCTCGGTAAACACGAGTTCCAACTCTTCAAGATTCGTGAGATTTATCCAAATGAGTTTCAATAATTCAGAATTTGGAAAACGGTAGCCCTTCAACTTTAGAGAAGTGAGGGCTGATGATGAGTAGACTTCTGTCATATTTTGAAATCCAGGCAAATCCATTTTATGGAAATAAGTTACCTCAATTGATTTTAATTTTGGACAACATTTTGAGCCAAAAAAGTCTAAATGGTACACGTCTTGGTGTCCATAATAGAAAGACACTGTCTCAACATTGGGAAATTTTTTACAAAATGGCTTTTTGGTGCACTGCATTGAATACATACGGGGA
This sequence comes from Protaphorura armata, assembly GCA_034700305.1. Lineage (NCBI taxonomy): Eukaryota > Metazoa > Arthropoda > Collembola > Poduromorpha > Onychiuridae > Protaphorura > Protaphorura armata. Next base: position 1,815 of record JAQIXO010000847.1, read on the forward strand.
TTTTCAAATTGGAAACTTAACACTTTAAGATTCTTCATTCTTGGGAGCTCGTGCACTGGCCCGATCGGCCACACTCCTGAGCCGTCCAGCCGAAAATGGAATTCGTTTAGATAATTCTTCTGAAGTTCAATTAAACGGCGTATAGGTTTACAGTCGTCCAAGTAGTCCGCCCCAGTGATATGCAATTTTTTCAATTTAAGTCCACATTTTTCAACTTGGTCCACAAATGCTTTCTTGATTCTGTCACTCTCGGTAGTCAAATTTTCAATCATGGATACTCTGTCTGGAGACACGAGAGGGCTCAAGATGTCCCTATTGTCAAAATACGACGTGTGAGTGAAACCAACGTCTATAAGATTTGGTGAGTGGGCAATTAATTCATCAATGCGAGTGGGACTATATCCATTGAAGGACAGGATTTTAAGTGCTGGTAAATTTGTTTCGAGTCCATCAAATAGTTTGACTCCTTTTTTCTTATTTAAACTCATTGGAGTCTTGATGTGAAGGCATTCCAGGTTTTTTGACAATTTGAACATTTCCCTCAGATTTTCAACAATGACGCATTCCTCATTACCTGTCCAGAGAAAAAAAATATGCACATAGTCCATGTATGTTATACTGGGCAAATTTTACACTTACTTTTCCCATTGAATGGATTTTGTCCTATTGTCAAATTCACTAGCGTGAGATGTGTTATCACTGGACCACAAACCTTGATGAATTGGGTCCTACCGTTCCCGACGCAATTTAAGTCCAATCGGAATTTTGCGAATGGGATGCAGATACTTGTACGCATTAATTTCACGAAACGTTCCAAACTTTTATGATCTTGTCCAAAATTACAATCCTCTGGTTTTGCTCTAATAATGACTGGAGGAGGTTTGGAATGATCCACCGCACACACGTAAATTTCAAATTCTTTCCGAAAGCGTGGAATGATCATTAGGTTCCATTCTTTGCAGACAAAACGGCAGGCAGGAAAATCTTTCTTTTTTACGTAGCCAAAAATTTTGATGAGAATCTAATCGTTGTTGTAAACAAATCCGGATGAATATGAATAATGAGTATTATTTATAGTAATTAAACTGTACAATTTTTATTTTACCAAATCAATCAGGAATGGATTAGCTTGTGTTGGTGACACCTCCACTTCATTAGAAATCTGAGACTTTGGAGTCACAGTCACGAGAGACTTGATATTAATCTTTCCTTTCTGGATTTTTGAGAAATAGTCTACTTTAGCAAATCAATATTAATGAAATATAGAATTTTAATATTCATTTACCAAATCAACGTTGAGTGGTTTAGATTGTGGGCGATTAGATGACTCCTTGTGAGTATTCATTTTCGAAGACTTGCCTTTGTCCATTCTTTCTGAACTTCTGAGGAAGTAAATACCAATATTAATTTTTGTAAATTAATTGAAACTTGCCAGTACATTTTTGTGGAACACATTTATTACAATTTGAAAAGAAAACCAGTACATTTTATGAAATATTGAAATATTTTGAACGTATGCCTTTATTTATTGTGGAAATTACTTTGAGGGCGTAAAAGCACTCTAATTCATCTGGAGATGGACGAGGACGGACGTTCAATGTCAGATGTTGGTGTCACATAGGAATCGGATATTTGAAAATAGTTTAGAAGACGTCAATAAATTAAATTTAGAGAAATAATACGAAGAGGGAGAGTAATTTTGATTCCCTGAAATATATTTTTGAAGTTCTGATTCAATTTTAGCACATACTTTTTGAATTTCGTTGTTTGTTGATGTAATCGAGCGTACGTCTGGCTCAGAACCGGTTGGGTTTCCATAGTAGTTTAACTGTGCAATTTTCTCTTAAAATTTAATTAAATACAACTAAAATGATAAAATTATATAGCATGCAACGATGTAATGGTTTATAATTCATATGTGTCCGTCGCACGATACATATTAACTAATTCTAAGTTTTATTGTGGAGAATTCTCTGGCATGGTTAATATGAAAGAGATGTCAACTTTTTTGGAAATAATTAATTTAACAGTTAAAACAATATGTACGTAGTAGCTATTCATGAAATCCAATATGCACTTAAGATGTTATGGCACTTTATCTATACAGAACCGCTCAAGAACGTTTACTATAATAATTTGCCAGCGTTTTAATATTACAAACTTGCCAATCATTGATTGTTTTCACGGATATTTGAAGCATAACATACGTACTTCTGGAGCAAGAGATAAAGACTGTACCACAATGAAAGATATAAAGTTTAGAAATTTTTTAAGCAATGTTCGGAATTCTTTTACCTCAGCCAAAGTACCTTATATTTTTCCAAAAACGATTCTCTATCACATATTTTAGTCCGTTTTGAGTAATCTTGAAAGGTTAACAAATTATAAAATTAAGTCTGGACCAAGTCGGAAAACGAGTTTGCCACTCCCATTAAAACGCATCCGACTTGGAACGGCAAAAACCCTCCACAAAATTTTTCGCTTAATGGAAATGATCCAGCCATAATTTTCTCGGTACTAGAGACGTTCAAGGTTCAAGGTGCATTATTAACAAATGATAAGAAACATTCCCTGAAACAATAAGAATTAATCATGAAGAACACAGAAATGCTAATGACCAAAATCTAAGTAATTGGTCCCTCCTTGCAGCGATGAGGAAGTCGTAAGTAGCGGTAGTAAGTAGTTAAGGAGTAAGTAGCGGGTGAAGTTTTTTGATACAAGACCGCTTAATATTTAAGTATCCGCTGCGTCTAGGAAAACCAGGCTAATATCAAGTGACCTTATACATGTTAAAGCTAATCGGTTGGGTTTCAAAATATGCTAATTAACACTAACACCTGTCCCGAAATATAATGTCACACCGAATTTTTTTTGCCAGAAATGTTGTCTCAAATTTATTCAAAAATTGTCAAAACTCGATTTTTTGCAAAACGAAAAAACGGTACAGATTTACCAAAAGCACGCATACTAAAAGGTTCTTGACCTCAGTCGACGCGCAACATATTAAAGTTAAAAAAAACACTTAAGGATATGGCAGTTGTGAAAAGGGTAATTACGCAACTATTAAGAAATTGGCCGCGGGGAGTGGCAGAGTAGTTTTCCGACTTGGTCTAGACTTCATTTTATAATTTTTAACCGTTCAAGATTACTCAAAACGGACTAAAATATGTGATAGAGAATCGTTTTTGGAAAAATATAAGGTACTTTGGCTGAGGTAAAAGAATTCCGAACATTGCTTAAAAAATTTCTAAACTTTGTATCTTTCATTGTGGTACAGTCTTTAGGTTGGTGAATATAAGGAAGTCAAATGACAGGTGTTGGCGACCGCGTCCGCCTTTACGCGTTGAGAAGACGTCAAAAAATGAAAATTAGAAAAGCATAGCTGGCATTACGTGGAAAGAATAATTTTGAATTCCTGAAGTATATTCCGCTGAGTTGTGTTTGAATTTTCAATAAAAAAAACTTTCGAAACTCATTGTTTGTTCATGTAATCGAGCGTCTGCTTTGCTCAAATCAGGTTTAGTTTCCAATGAAACTTGACTTTGTAATTTTGCACTACAATTTAACTAATTATCAACTAAAAATATATTTGCATTGTAACTGATTGAAAATTTGTCCAGAATTAGAAGTCTATTGTGTCGGAGAAAGGAATCAGCGCGCGTGGTTGTTATTCCATTTGAACCGAAGACGTTGAGTGGTTACGTTATTGATCCAACTGTAAACTGCACTGTTCGGATGGAAGACAATAAGAGTCAAGGAGTTCGTGTCAATGATGAGAGACTGTCTATTTATGACCCTATAAGTTTTATATTTTCGGTGTATCAATATATCGCTTTTTTTTTATTTGTCGCAAATAATATGTTAAAAATATATTATATTTAATGTTTGAATAATGTACCATACGTTCACCCTTCGGCGTCGCGTTATAGTCTTCAGTATTAGAGGAATTGTAATTAGTGGAAATCCACTGCTTTCATCGACTGAACGATTGATCAATTTTGTTCGCCAGATATGTTTTAATATTTCTGAAGTTTGAATCAAATGTCCGAAAAATACAACAAATTTATTTTCACTCGTCATGATCTTCCAGAGAGAATATCGGACAATCTCTTTATTTTGACAAACCCTCAGTCCTTAAACTCTATACAATTTAAGAGAAATAATTTTATTGAACTCAATTGGACACCCTGGACAAACGCAAAACACATAAATTCAGAATACACCGTACATAATGAAAGATATACATATCAAAAACTTTGGAATAATGATCGAGAAAAATGAATCAGAAAAAAAAGTAATTCCACAAAAAGAAAGTAATAATGCTTACATCTACAAAATAAAAATAAGAAAACAAGGACAATCACAAGTAAAAAGCCTCAGACAACTTCTTGCCTGAAGGTAAAGTGCCTAAAACGGAGGCTACATTACCACGCTGAATTGCAATAGATATCCTTTGAATGAGGTAACACGTAGACTTCTTTTCCTTCTTTCTATACAATTTTGAAATTGTTATTGTAATTTGGATAAAATCAATCTTATAACAGAAGTAAAAGAAATTCATGTTTGCGTCGTTTCTGAAATCATATGTCTAGTGGTCGTTTCAGATGTTCCCTCTCCGTATAAGGGTAAAAGTAAGGTTGAACAATATCCTTATTGGGTCCAGTCGGATTCGGATTCCCTTTACCGAATGGACCTGGCGACCCAAAGCAAGAGGTTGTTGTAGGAGGCCATTCAGTTTTTCCACGAAACACCCAAGACTCCAAGTTCAACTGATTCAACAAGGACTCACAGCAACTCTTTGAAAACTGTTTAGGAATTCAGAAAGGTAGCATATTAATCTTAATTTATGTTACCCGTAAGTACACGGTACTGTATTCATAGCAATACTATTTCAAAATTCAAGATGTGTCACCTCACAAAAATCAATGTGAATGTGCTTGATATTTTCCAACGCGTACAGACCAAGGTATCCCGTGATATCTGTCAATCCGATTCCAGGAAATTTCAATGAAAGCCGCCGAAGACCTTCAATTTAACAGAAACATATTACATTATAAGTATGAACTTCCCTAAATAATTTTTCAACTCTTTTTTTAAACTTACTTTTGAGACCAGCAATTGACGGAGAAACACAAAGTTCATGGGTCAATTCAGCCAATGCCGCTATAATTTTCTTCTCCTTCGTTTTCATAAAATTCCAGTAGTCTGGATTCTCTTTGATTCTCTTTGATTCTCTTGCAATCCTCGGTAGATATTCCCGTAAAAATTGAGTCTAAATCCCATTTGAAATCCGTCACGGTAAATACAAGTTCAAACTCTTGAAGATTTGTAAGATTTGTCCAAATGAGCTTCAACATTTCGGGCTGTGAAAAACGACCGGTGTCCAACGTTAGAGAAGTAAGGGCGGATGTTGAGTAGATTTCGGTCATATTTTGAAATCCAGGCAAATTCAATGTATAGAAATCTAATTCCATGGATTTTAATTTTGGACAACATTGTGAGCCAAGGAAGTCTAGGATCATTTCGTCATATCCATAGTAGAAAGACAAGATCTCAACATTGGGAAACTTTTCACAAAAGGGCTGTTTGTCGCAACGCATTGAAAACACGAGGGAATATTCAAGGCCGACACTTAACACCTTAACATTCTTCATTCCTGGAAACTCTGGCTCTAACCCAGTCGCAGTCGCAGTCGGTCGCGTCAAACCTCTCGTTGTGTTGCTGAGATTGCAATTGAATTCATGCAGATTATCCTTCTGGAGTTCAATCAAACGGAACATGTGTTGAGGTTCATTTAAATCAGTGCCAGTGATGTGCAATTTTTTCAATTTGAGTCCACATTTTTGAATTTGGTCCACAAATCCTTTCTGAATTCTGTAAGCTTCGGTTGTCAGGTTTTGTATGGTGGATAGTCTATCTGTAGACAAGAGTGTACTTAAGACGTCCGGTCTAGTAAGACAGTTTGCATGATATGTTCCTGTAAAACCAATATCTACAAGATTTGGTGAGTGGGCAATTAATTCTTCAATGGGTGCGGAAGAATAGGTCCAATCGTAGTCTTTGAGGGAAAGGGTTTTAAGTGATGGGGGTCTATCGAAGAATCGATGTCCGGCTTCCTTCGGATAATAATGCACTGGTGTATTGAAGCGGAGGCACTCAAGATTTCTTGAGAACTTGAACATTTCATTCAGATTTTCAATGAGTGCACATTCTGGAACTGTACGAAGAGAGAATTATATATAATTACAATTACAATTAGTCCATTTTATGATTTATGCTACAATTTTCACTTACTCGTCACGGTGGTTTGGAATGGATGCCCGCCGTATGTCAAATTCATCAGTGTGACGTGAGTTATTTTTGGGCCACAAACCTTGAAGAATTCTCTCCTACATTTCGCTTTGCCATTCAGATCCAATCGGAACTTTGTGAATGGGATGCAGATACATCTACGCATTAGTTTGACGAAACTTGGCAAACTTTTGTGGTTCTCTACGTCTCGATGTTTACAATCCTCTCGTGCTAAGTAGGTACGGTCTGGAGGAGGTTTGGAATGGTCCATAGTACACACGAAAATTTCAAAAGCTTCTCGAAAGCATGGGATGAGCTTTAGGTTCCATTCTGTACAGACGAGACGGCAAGTAGGAAGATCTTTCTTTTTTACGTAGCCAAAAAGATTGATGAGAACCTAATTGTTGCATGTAAAATAATACAGATGAATTTGTTTATTATTTTGAGTAATTAAATTGTACAGCTCAGATTTTACCAAATCAACCAGGAATGGATTAGGAGAAGATGGCGGTGTGTCTTTAGAAATGTGTGACTTTAGAGTCGTAGGCGTGACAGGGGACTTGATATTGTTCTGAGCTTTCTGAATTTTTGAGACAATGAATATAATTAGTGAATTTTCTTTAGTATGTCAATATTTTCTAGAATCTAATTTTAATTATTACCAAATCAATCTCGAGTGGTTCGGGTTCTGGCCGATTGTTTGACCCTTTGTGAATATTCATTTTGGAAGATGTGACTTTGTACACTTCTCTCTAAATTTTGTCGGTAGAAGTAGAAGTGCTTAGAAATATTATTATTTTTTGTATTAAACTTTTCTTGTACGGGGAAAATCAAAGGATATTATAAGAGACCAGTCAAAATTAATTGCTGGAAACTTTAGTAAAAAACATTTGTCTTGTCTGAAAATTACCTTCAGGGTAGAAAATCACCCTGCTAGATGGAAGTGGACAATGCCGTTCAATGAAAGACGTCGGTGTCCGCGTCACATAGCAGGTGTCTCTGACAATTATTGAGAAGGCGTCAAAAAATTAATTTTAGAAAAATAATGCGGAGAGAGAATAATTTTGACTTCTTCAAATATATTTTTGAGAGTTGTGATTGAATTTTTAATACTTTCTGAAGCTCATTGTTTGTTGATGTAATTGAGCGTCTTGCTTGTTTCAGAACCGTTTGGGTTTCCAGCGCAATTTGACTTGGTAATTTTCTCCTGGAATTCGACTAATTACAAATATAAATCCTCCCTATATTGACACAATGTAATAAATTAAAAATTTGCCCGGAAACCGAAGAAATCCATTTTGTCATATCCAATGCTTAATCTTATTTTCTGATTCTGCTCACTAGTTAAATCAACAATCCGTAGCAATTATGCTAGTCCATACGGTCATTTGTCTTTACAGTATATTATGCCAATCGTTTGTCGCACAGGACAAGTTTTACAATCCATTATAAAACAATATTTACACGTCCATTAAAAATTTCATTATATTTCTGCAGGTCAATGGAATGATTCATACAGCCACCCCGCTTTACTGGATTATCTGGATCCAATTTATTTGCAACTTTATACGTCAACATGAGTTTGTACTAGTGAAAGTACTTGATCTCAATATAAAAATACTTAGTAGTACATAATAATCCGACTACTACTACTACTAACTACTAATCTACTAGAGTGTAATTTGATTCATGTTTAAGTCCTTAGAACTGCTAGCCATTCAACAAATTCAATATGTTTGGGATGTTAATGTTATTGTACTTATCGAACCATGACCTTTCAATAACCATCAAAAACTTGAAATTATATACTAAACAAATTGCAAAAAAAAATTGTCGTAAATTCAGTATTAAAATTTCCAAATCATCATTTTTTTACGGACATCTTACTTCTAATTTACAAAACTCGTAGTTTCCCTTTGGATCGAATGAATGAATTAAGTGGAATCGTAATTCACCATGAATCCAAAGCACCTTTATTATTTTGACAACTCTCTACCAGGCGCAATACAATTTTGAAATTTTCACTGTAATTTGGAAGAAATCAATATTAGGTAATACAATGAATAAGATAATTTCATGTGACTAATCCCACTACAGAAATTCAGTCTGGCGATGGCGGTGTCTTGCTTCTGAAATCAAATGGTTAGGACATGATGCTTTGGCTTTCTAGGTGTTCCCTCTCCTTGTAAGGGTAAAAGTAAGGTGGAACAATGTCCTTATTGGGTCCGTGTTTAGTCCAGATCCCTTCACCGAATGGACCCAGCTCATTTTCATCAGAATCAGAATCAAAGGCTTTGTATCGAGCAAACCATCGATGCTTTTGACGAAACACCCAAGACTCCAAATTCAATTGATTCACCAGGGACTCGCAGCAATTCTTTGAAAACTGTCCATGCAGGCGTTTAAGAAAATATATTTTAATTATTGGTATTCATCGTACGAGAATTTTACTGCGGGTTATTGTCTTTTTAGTGCAACATAGATTACCTCGCAAAAATCAATGTGAATGTGCTGCATATTCTCCAGTTCGTACAGCCCTATGTATCCCGTAATATTTGTCAATCCGATTCCAGGGAATTTCAATGAAAGACGGCGAAGATCTTCAATTTAACAGAACCAATGTCAGAATGAACTGCATAATATTTTAACTTTATTTTTAGACTCACTTTTCAGATCAGCAATTGAAAGAGAAACACGAAATTCTTCGACCAGTTCTGCCAATGCCAGTTTGTTTTTCTTCCCATTCGTTTTCATAAAATTCCAGTAGTCTGGATTCTCTTTGATTCTTTTACAATCCTCGGCAGATATTCCCGTAAAAATTGAGTCTAAATCTCCTTTGAAATCCTTCATGGTGAATACGAGTTCCAGCTCTCGAAGATTTGTAAGATTTGTCCAAATGAGTCTCAAGATTTCGGGATTTTTAAAACGACCAGTGTCCAGCATAAGAGAAGTGAGAGCTGACGTTGAGTAAACTTCGGTCATGTTTTGAAATCCAAGCAAATCCAATTTACAGAAATACAAATCCATTGATTTTAATTTTGGACAACATTGTGAGCCAAGAAAGTCTAGGGTCATTTCTCCATCTCCGTAGTAGAAAGACATTAGTTCAACATTTGGAAACTTTTTAAAAAAGGGCTGCTGTTCGGTGCAATGCATTGTAAACGTGTGGGAATCTCGAAAACGAATATCTAAAACCTTTAGATTCTTCATATCTGGAAGCTCTGACGCTACTCTAGTCGTCTCTCTTGTTGAACCGCGGAGATTACATACGAATTCATGCAGATTATCTTTCTGGAGTTCAATCAAACGGTACAGGTGTTGAGGGTCATCCAAATCCCAATCCCATCCTTTGATATGCAATTTTTTCAATTTAAGTCCACATTTTTCAACTTGGTCCACAAAAGCTTTATTGATTCTGGAACCGTCGGTTGTTAAACTTTCAATGGTGAGAATTCTGTCTGGACACACGAGGACACTCAGGAACTTTAACTTGTCCCAAGAATTAGTCCCGTTAGTAAAACCAATGTCTACAAGGTTTGGTGAGTGGGAAATTAAGTCAACAATGTGAGTAGGAGAATTTCCCATGTATCCATTGAAGGAAAGGTATTTAAGGTTAGGCAAAGCTTTGGGCCCATCGAACAACTTAACTCCTGGTTTCTTCTTATTATAATACAGTTGAGTGTTGAAATGAAGGTACTCCAGACTTCTTGAAAACTTGAACAGTTCCTTCAGTTTTTCAATGAGGACACAATCAGGACCTAATTCAGTGTATAGAGAAGTACTTTAGTTCAATTTAGTTTAGCGTGTTCAGTTAAATTCAATAAAATTAACTTTAGTTCATCTTATCATCCATCGAACAATGATTTACTTACTTTCCGGATGGAATGGAGCCCAGTCCATCGTCAAATTCACCAGCGTGAGATGTGTTATCACTGGACCCCAAGCCCTGATTAATTCTGTCCTACCGTTCCCTTTGCCATTCAAATCCAATCAGAACTTTTTGAACGGGATGCAGATACTTGTACGCATTAATTTGACAAAACTTTCCAAACTTTTATGATTCTTCCCAGGACTACAATCCTTTGGTTTTGTGTCGGCACGGAGTGGAAAATGTTTGGAATGGTCAATCGTACAGGGGTAAATTTCAAATGCTTCTCGAATGCGTGGGATGATCAATAGGTTCCATTTTGTACAGACTCGACGACAGGCAGGCAAATCTTTCTTTTTTAAGTAGCCAAAGATTTTGAAGAGAACCTAGAAATATTCATTCGCTGTGAAATATTCATCTTCTAAGATAATATGATACTTTGTACACTTCTCTCTGAATTTCTTGGGTAGCGGTGAATAAAAATATTTGATTTTTGTATTAAACTTTTTCCGTAAATGTAAATGAAAAAATCAAATTTAATCATGCGAGACTAAAATCAAAATTGTTGGAAACTTTAATTAAATACATTTGTCATGTCTGAAAATTACCTGCGGGTAGAAATACACCCTATTCTGGAGGTGCAGGTAGACCGGGACGTTCAATGACTCATGTTGTTGCTGGTGTCCGCGTCACCTATGGGCCCTTGACAATATTTGAAAAGGCGTTAAAATAATTAATACAGAAAGAGAAAATTTTTGATTCCCCTTAAATAATATTTCTGAGAGTTGTGATTGAATTTTAAATACTTTTTGTAAGTCATTGTTTGTTGATGTAATCGAGCCTCTGGATTCTTCAGGTCAGGTTGGGTTTCCAAAGCAATATGACTGGGTAATATTTTCCTGGGTTATTAACTAATTACAACTAAAATTATCTTTTTATTGCAACCGTGTAATTAAATTCTTGGCCAGAATGAGAAGAATTAAGTCATTCTAATTCTGCTCCATTGTGACGGAGGAACGAATCGGCCGTTATTGTGATTTTTAGAATCCGCGTATTTCAATTGACATCTCCGCCGATTTTCACATTCTTCCAAGTGTTACAGTTCATAATCGTAATGTTCCATTGTGAGCGTTGTAACGCGGAACGGAAGTGAAGTAAGAGTCATTATACCATCGACGCGGCATCATATTCATTTTAGCCTTCACTTCATTCACTGCTCGAAGTTTCCATTTCCTCCATGGTTTTATTAGTTTGGCTGGAATCTTCTACGATTCCAAGATCTTGGTACTCTTTTCAGCGCGTGACATTTCCGATAAAGTATGCAAAACCTTGTTAATACTCTGCATATACAGATAGTATCACGTATCTATGCAATTGCGAGGATTTCTAAATAATACTCGGTCAAATACCAAAACATGGAGGACTATAATATTAAATATTTTCCAAGCAATTACCACGACTGGTAGATAAGCTGTTTGAGAGTTACCGTATAATACCGATTAGAACACCCGCGTTGTATTTAAAAATAGCACCCCGTGACCCGCGTTCTACTTGAGACCCGCGTTCTACTCGGAACCGCGTTGTAATACTAGATATCCAGCCGCGAGACCCAGACCCGCCATGCTAAGTAATGTTGCACGGCGCCCCAAAACCCCGCGTTCTATATGAGACCCGCGTTGTATTCGGGACCGCGTTGTATTCTCAAATGTAACGCCGAGACCCGCGTTCTATTCGAGACCCGCGTTCTATTCGGAACCGCGTTCTAATCGGTATTTTACGCTAAACGAGATATTCAATGTTCCATCCTACTGTCTAGTTTAACCTACAATTACAATCCCTAGCTATCGTGCTTGTCCATATGGTCATGTGTATGTATAGTACAACTTGTCAATTAATTATTTGTCGCGCAAGAGAAGTTCACACTGCAAAGTAATATACCTGTCCATTAAAAATTCCATTGTATTTCCGCAGGTCAAAGGAATGATTCAAACAACCACTCGCCCGCTTTATTGGATTAACTATATCCATGTTATTTGCCACCTTATAAGTCAACATGATTTTGTCCTAGTAAAAGTACTTCATGTCAACATAAGAACTATCAACAAATTGAAATTTTGTACTAAACAAATTGAAGAAATTTTAGTCCTAAATTCAGTATTAAAATTTCTAAATCATTAATTTTTCTATGGACATCTTACTTCTACGTAATTCACAAAACTCGTCGTTTCCCTTTGGAATGAATGTAGTAGTGGAATCGTAATTCATCATGAATCAAATTCACATTTTATTTTGGCAAAGACTATACAATTTTGAAATTCTCAATGTGATTTGGATGAAATCAATATAGGTAAGTAATAATATAAATATGATAGACTAGTGTGACTAATCCCAGTTCAGAAATATGGTGGCTATTATCTCTGAAATCCCATGGCGTTCATCGTCCAAGCTGTTCCCTCTCTTGATAGGGGTAAGGGTAAGGTGAAACAATGTCCTTGTTGGGTCCGTGTTCAGTCCAGATCCCCTCACCGAATGGCCCCAGCTCATCTTCATCAGAATCAAAGTCTTTGTGTGGAACAAACCATCGATGTTTCTGACGAAAGACCCAAGATTCCAAATTCAATTGATTCATCAGGGACTCACAGCATTTCTTTGTAAACTGTCCAGGCGCATAAAAATATACATTTTAATTACTGATATCAGCCGTACGAATATTTTGCTGCGGGATAGTGTCTTATTAATGAAAGCGGGATTACCTCGCAAAAATCAATGTGAATGTGCTTAATATTCTCAAGTTCGTACAGTCCGAGGTATCCCGTGATATCTGTCAATCCAATTCCAGGAATTTTTAATGAAAGTCGGCGAAGACCTTCAAGTTAACAGCAATATTTTTATACATTGGGAGATGAAATACAAAAAATATTTTCAACTTTATTTTAGACTTACTTTTCATGTCGGTAATTGATGGGGAAACACAAAGTTCATTTGTAATTTCTGCCAACGCCGATTTCTTTTTCTTCCCCTTCGTTTTCATAAAATTCCAGTAGTCTGGATTCTCTTTGATTCTCTTACAATCTTCGGCGGATATTCCGGTAAAAATGGAGTCTAAATCCTCTTTGAAATCCTTCATGGTGAATACGAGTTCCAGCTCTTGAAGATTTGTAAGATGTGTCCAAATAAGTTTTAAGATTTCTGGATTTGTAACACGACCAGTGTCCAACTTGA
>JAQIXO010000848.1:0-15192 GCA_034700305.1 Protaphorura armata
GTTAGGGAAAGTAGGAGGAGAAAGTAGAGATGTGCGAAAAGTGAAAGAGAGTATGAAGATTTGCAAATTCCCTAACAAATGATTGTAATTTTCCAGACCTCGTGGCTGAATACATTGGAAGAGGAAGAGTAGTTTGGAAAGTGAACGAACAAGGGTTAGTACGACCAACTGGAACACACGAAGCAATTCGATTAAATGAACATCGCCACTAAAACATTTCTGTAGTTTGTAATTGCATTCACTTACAATCGCAAATCCTTGAAATTGTAATTTGAGATCTAGATTACGTTACATAGAAAATTGTCTTAATCAAATTCCGAAGAAACACATCAGAATTTTTGAAATTGTGTCCAAGTGATAATTATCTTCATTAATTAATAGTTGATTAAAAAGTAGTTGTAATTAAGTATATTCAGAACTGAGAACTATTCTATTTGCAGTAAAAGTTTTTCAAATTACATTTTTTATGAGTTTATGAAATGTTTTATTGACAATTAACCTTCAACCTTGAGTGTGCCATTAGCCATTCACTGCCATTCCAAAATGGCCTAGTCTAAAATCAGATAAGACAGAGTTTCTTGACCAACGTTATTCTTTATTGTTGGACAGATAACTCTAAGGTTAGTCAATTAGGTGTAGGTTCAGAAGTTGAAAATAGAAAATATTTTATGGTGCGAACTGTGAGGCTGTCTGGAATTCAATTCAATATCTATTAATTATCCTACGTTTTTTAGTAGAATAGATTGACCTGATATTGGGAATAACGCGGTTTACTAGTCAGGGTCACTGAAAGTGTGCCCGTATATTCTGGACTACCCTGTACATACCTGAATATCAGAATTGCGCCATAGTCCGTAAATAAAGTTAGAGGTGTGGGCGTACAGAATCACATTTCCCTCAATTTGATTTCAATAAGTCTCACGACAAGTCCAACGATTACTAACGATAACTCCAGAAATGTCAAACATGCCGTGTGTATAGTGTGTGTGTGTTCCTCATTAAAATGAATGGAATATTGGACTGTAGCTGGACAAAAGTTGTAAGGAAGCATGGCCAACCGCTAATCCAATAAATTAGCTTAAATCCAAGATGCATAACAATAAAATTAACCTTTGGAAGGAAATTGAGTGAAGGTATATCTAATCCCTCCGTCTGTTTGAAAATGACAGCACAGTGCACACAGTTTCAAAGCACAATACCAAAAGTCTTCAAATCTTAAGGTAGATAACATGGGAATACATTATTACCAAATTCATAACACATTGTTCATCCTGATCAGTTTAGTCAAATTCTCACAATCGTTGGAAACTACGACAAGTAATTCGGATTTTAATAAATTGATTTCTAATGCGTTTGCACCTAAATGATTGAGTTAGAAATAATTCGTATTGTTTTTCAGTGTTGGACAATCAATTTAAAATTATTGGAGAAACCTACCACTCAACGTCTATAAATGAGCCTAACACTGCTCAGGACGATGACGAAGTGAAGAATCGAAGTGAAGGGGCAAAGATCATGGCGAGTCTGTCTTTCACATTGATGGGTATTATTGGAATCACAGGGAACCTACTTGTCATGTACGCCATTTGGAGAGAACCCCTTCTCCAAATACAAAATCATCTCTCAAACATGGCAATATTTAATTTGGCTCTCACGGATTTGGCAACTACGAGTGTCGTGAGCATCCCTGCAGCCATTACCGCCCTTTATGATGAGTACCCGTTCAGCCACACCTTTTGCAGATTTTGTACTTTTTTCAATGTTATGACGATTGTTGCCACAATTGACTTCTTGGCTGTTATCAGCATTGATCGATTCATTGTAAGTCAAACAATTTGAAATCTCCATTGTGCTTTGATTAATATTTTTATTTATTTTTACTCTACCAGTTGATAAAGAATGGAGGAGTGTACCCAAAATTCGTGACCCAGTTCAGATTCTCAGTCGCAATGTATTGTGTGTGGATTGCATGCGGTCTCCTTGGTGTGGGTTGGATTCATGATCCTGATTGGGTAGGCCATTCCACTGTGTGTTGCATTAATCCAATTATTGTACTAATTTGATTATATAATTACAGGTGGCATTTGACCCTTTGTCTGGAATCTGTGATGTTAAATGGGTGATGTTCGGACCATCCATGCCACTTGGCTATGCTTATGGCTGGTACTGCACCATTGTCCACTTCATCTTCCCAACCAGTGCCATCATCTATTGTAACGTTGGGATCGTGAGGATGGTGAAGAAATTGAAGACTCAATTCCGTGGGAACACAAGTCGAGTGAGTTCTGCTCCACCTCCAAGTACTTTGGCTGTTGAAGTGAGTGATGAAGTGAAGGAGTATTACATTAAATCCATGGGAATTGATGTGCATGGAGAAATGACACAGGGAGACACTGTGCAACACGAGTCCAGTGATAGACTCGTGAGAGCCATGTTTGTGGTCATGATTGTCTACATATTTCTCACAGCCCCTGTCGCCCTCATTAGAATCATGAAGGTATTGGGCGGAGTAGATGGTCCGGGTGAGAAACTCCCAACATGGATTCCGTCTCTTTGTACAATTCTACAATTTTCTGCTTCGATTGTGAACCCATTGATCTATGGATTGTTTCGAAAGGACTTCAGGGAGGCTTACTACAAAATATTCTCTTGTAAATGATTCAATGATTCAGTCTCCGCCGAATTGATATGCATAGAACGAATAAATAATATTGAATTGAATTGATTTCAGTATTTTATCTGGATTAGTCCTTATTATTTAAATCGTACTCTGTTGAATTATTATTATTATTATTATATCTCGTAAATTCAAAATTGATTGACGGGTGGGTGAGCTCATGCAATCAGATCAAAATAAAACTTCTTTTAAAGTGTCTTCACCCAACCGCTGTTCGTTTAGAATTACTCAGGTGCATCAAAGGAGTACCTCAACAATGGGACTATGACCTTTACAATTATTGAGCTCACATTGAACACATTTTAGAGCATTCATTTTAGATAAATATTTTAGTTGTAGATCCATTTTCTGTCTCTAATCAAATCAATTTGTTCATTCGACTCTGAAATCCAGATTTTTTATTAAAATGACAATCCAATAAGAATATGTAAATGTAAGGTAGACCGACCACACTCTCAACACTCTCGACTTGAGTAAAAAGGATCCATGTTTAATTACTTCATCACTCGTTTTCATTTATTACTCCTTTTGAGTCTGAAGTTAAGTTAAAATGAACTCACTGTACACTTGTCGTACATTTGACTAGGAAAGAGAACCCCATGCCACGCCCACCCACTAGTCACTCCTCCCATTTATATTTACAATTGTTCTCTTGACAAGTAGGAAGTGAGTGTTGTTGACGAGACAGCCACCCTCTCCGGACGGCTCTCAAATATTCTAAACATCCCACCAGAGTTGGACTGGGCCTATTGGAAAGTCAAAGTCAAAAGAGTTGGTGGACAATTATGAAATCATGTCATGAATGAATGTTCAAAACCAAAACCTTACGTTTAGTACTTTGCTCTTCTGTTTTCTAATTTTGGACAGAGTATCCTTGAGAGCTTCAATCCCATAGGCCGGGATGACACAAACGAATGTGATGAGTATTGTACTCAACCAGAATCCCCATGTCCACATTAACCGGAAATAAGTTTTGAAAAGATCTCCCAAGTCCAACCCAAAAAATGACCTGGATAAAAATGGAATCGGATAACAATTAGTTGAATATGATCGTACATTAATTAAAAATAAAAATGCGTAACTACTATTAGACAACTTACAAGTCAACTTGTGCATAAATAGACGTAGTGACAACAAATGAGAGGAATGAGAATGCAAAACAAATTGCAACGGCCCAACTCATGTACCGAACATCTGCAAATAACTGCAAATTGAAAAAAATAATTAGCACTGATCATTCAAATTCACGTAAGCCGTGAGCATGAACTGACCTTTAGATTAGTGACCGCAATGACCCCACAAAATACAGACGTTCCAAAAGACGGCCAGTCGTTGATGGGTAGAATGAAGGGTAGAGAGAAATATATGATAAAGTAAATGAGGGATGAGTGCCAAACGGCAAGTCCATTCCACAGAATGAATTTTGTCCAAGTGAGGATTGAATTCCGTCTAATCTCTTGGTACAGGTGTGGGAATGCTAATAACTTTTTAGCTGAGTGAGTTTGTTCTTGAAGACCATAAGCCACGATTGGGACGGATGCATACAGAATGTTGAAAAAAGTGAGGAAGAATGCATCAAATATAGTCTGTAGGGAAAAACCCATAATTCCTTATTACACCAACTTTCTAATTCCGCAAACTTGTACTTTGACATACCTGTGCAGAGAATGCATTAAAGAAGCAATAGTACAGTTGAGGCATAGTGAGGACAAGATTTTTATAAAAAAAATAAATGGCTAGAATGGCTAGTCTCACATAATACCAATGACCATGGACTAGTATTGTTTTGGCCAAGAATGAAAATCTCGCGATTGCAAAGTCCGCTGATCTAGCAGCTTGACGACCCTCTTTCCCTAGAATTGCTGAAAACACGGACGCAGACTATTAATTAAAATTATCTTATTGGGCAATTAGTCAATTGTAGTTACCCAATCCAATGTGAGCTTCAAGAATCATGGCTACGTCATTGGCCCCATCTCCAACCGCTGCTGTTATTGGTTGACTCTCAGTGTGCTTCACCATACTCACAACCTTTGCTTTTTGCAGCGGGGACATTCGACTACACACGACTCGGGTCGCCTGCATAGCAATCTCTTTAAAGATGTCAGCACAAGAGTCCAAGGCCAATTGCAAACTCTCGCCATCTATGACGAATGTCACGTTGTTCTCAGGGCTCATTTCTGAACTACAAAATTAAAAATGGTCGTCAATATTGAATGAATTAATGTGCATGTGTTTTGGTCAAATGCGTTACAATGCTCACCGGATTTCTTGGAGTCGTGTACTCAGCCGTCCCACTTCTTTATAATTTGTGACTAGGATTTGTTTAGAGGCTGGAGTGATGAGACCACATGAAATGGCAACATTCACAGCTGTTTCTACTTTGTCTCCAGTCAATACCCAAATCTTAATTCCAGCTGCCCCCAAAGCTGCCAGAGTTTCTGGAACACCTTGTTGGAGTTGATCTTCTACACCAGTTGCACCCAAAATGTTCAAATTACTTTCTACAGAACTATAGACTTCACGCATTTTTTGTTCCCGGTTTTTTAATAAGCGTTGAGCCTTTTTCAATTCAATTGAAAATGTGTCAAATTCTTCTTTAGTCAATTGTCTTTCCGCTATTGCAAGGGTTCTCATTCCCATCTGAAATTGAAAATAATTAATATAAAATTATAATAAAGCATTCCTAACATATTCACTTACTTACCTTTGCAAAATCCAAAACATGTTTCATTGTTTCAGGCACAGGTCCCGTATTTCCTCGTGGCAAAATGGTTGACTCTGCTCCCTTTGTCAACAACCAGTACTCTCCTTTGTTATTCTCAACAATCACTGACATGCACTTTCGATCTATTCAATCACCATGCATATTAGGAAAATACTTTACTGATATTTTGTGCATTACTACTAAAATTGTGCAGATCTAATTCAAGACGTCATGTCGACTTACCAGCATCAAATTCCAGAATAAAATGCCTTCTAAACGTTTCCTCTTCACCAAATAGAGCTACAGTCAAAATATCATTTTTGTCACCCAAATAATTTATCCCCAACCTGAAACATAAATTTAAAACAGTATTGAAAAAATTGGACTAAATATTTGAAGTATTTTGATCTCACTTCCTGCAGGCTTCTAGTAAAGCCTTTTCATCAGGGCTGCTGGCTTGAAACTCCAACTCCCGCTCATTTTCATTCTCAGTGAACACCTCAATATTTGCATGTCCAATCCTAAGTTTTTGAACCAGTTTCCCTTTAGGAATTGGAATATCAAAACTGGGTCTCCTGTAAGGCATCAATTGAACGGTGTGACAAAGTGCCAACGTCCTCAGGAATTTCTTCAGGTCCGTTAATCCTTTGATGTCCACAACTCCTCCCTCACTCCTCCCACTTTCGTCATTGTAGTAAGTCAAAGAAGAGTCGTTCAAGAAATCATAGCGTCGTCCATTGATTGAACAATGTCTAAATTCCATGATGTTCTCTGTCAACGTTCCAGTTTTATCGGAGAAGAGATACTCAATTTGACCCAGTTCCTCGTTCAGATCGGAAGTATTACACAAGGGTGGGGCTCCAGTGACTGGACAACACAAGTCCTCATCCCAAACGAAGAACATGGACCCAATGAACTTTTGCATTTCTAACACACAAACACTCAATTAATTCAGTTTCTTTTTAACTTTTCTAAGATTTAATGACTTACCAATAGTTACGTACAATGAAATGGGAATGATGTAATTGAATAAGATCAGAAAGGATGCAAAGTGTTGGAAAATATAGTTGGCATTCACCACTTCCTTTACTCCGTCTGCCAAGTACCATGCATTTTCTGTAACACACAAATAAATCAATTTCAACAATGGAAGAGTAAAAAAAACCAGAGATCTTTTTTGTTTACCAATGTCGTCACTGAAGAGCCAAACAAAATGGAGTCCAGTGCAGATGAAGACAAAGGAAAATAGAATTCCAACAAACACAAGGAGAAAATGATTCACCGTCCTTATCAGAAAGAAAGTTTTTCTTATTCCTTTTAAATTATCAAAATAACATATTTCGAATACTTACTTTTCAATTGTTGAGAATTTGGTATGTGTTTTCTTAGAATTCTGTGCTAGACGAGTGTCCACTCCAGTATAGACAATGAGTCCATAAATGTACTCTGTATTCTTAACTTTCGTCCCACGGAGAACCATGTTGTCCATTGTTAGAGGGATTTGGAAAAAATCAGAGTGACCTTGTGCTTTTATACTGGATGACGTATTACTTCCATTTTGAGATGTAATACTCCCTCGACCAACAGGCATTTTATTAGTTGGGATCAGAAGGGATCCGTTGAAAACATACAAATCTGCATTCGGTTGTTCACATTCAATCACTGCGTCAAGTTTGAGAAAATCTTCTACGGTTTTTAGGGGAGGTAGACCGGATGGACAGTATCGCATCTGTTCAGAATTTATAATTACCATATAATTTTATAGTTCAATTTTGCCAAACAAAAATCTATAGTCATAGCCACCTTGAGATTTGTTTCTCCGTCCAAATTAGCTGTTGTGATTTGACACCGCATGAATTCATCACTAGAACCTAAAACTAAAATGTCTGAAGGGACAGGTTCCTCGCCGTCCAGTTTAATTACATTTCCAACCCTCAGTTGCTTGGACTCCATTGTCTTCAATTTAAGAATTGTGATACTGAAGTTACAAATTATAATGATATGCAAACTATATTTTCGCTGATTGACTTACGACAAGACTTCCATTCAAAACAACGTTGACTGGACGATTGTTGACTTCATTGTCTGCTCGGTGTCGAAGCAAGTCTTCATAACCTGTTAAAAATTGAATGGATGGACAAGCATCTTAAACTTTTGAAATCAATTATTGTGGCCTTTAGCTGTAAAGCTGTAATTGTACTGCCATACCCTGCTTCAAGGCAGTCACAAGTATTACAAAAACCAGTGGAAGAACACTTGTTACCCATCCCACTGGGCTGTCCACTGTTAGCTGTGTAATTAAGGACATTTAAAATTAAAAATAGTTTTCTTAAATTATAAACTATTGCAACTTTACAATTACAAACCTGAATGATGGCCATGCACAGGAAATAAAAGTTGGCAATCCGACGAAATTGTTCAAACAAATTCTTTGGAAGGAATGTAATCAAATTATACTGCAACAGAATAATGTTTAAAAAAATTAAGGTTTGTGTGTGAACGTTTTTCACCTTGTGTTAAATTCTTACCCGCGAAGTCTTAATTTCATTGCTGGGAAATATCTGAGCACCTCCAGAAGTTCCTTGACGCTGAAACCATTTTTTCTTTCGTGTGGATTTAGGTGCAAAACTATTTCTTCGTTTGGTTGGTTTAATAGTGGGTCTTCGGATTGAAGGAGGCCGTGATGGGATTTCTCTTGGGTTGTCATCTTCAATAAATTCATCCCCCACTCCGGGATCTACTTCTATGTTCTCGTCTATTGGAGTGGATTCTGGAGATGGGCGTTTCTGCCTGGACTTCTTACTCCTCCTCCGCAATTCTCCAGTCTCATCCTCCTCAATCTCTGGAACATCTCCCACGTATATACGTCTGTGGTCAACTTCAGTCTTGGAACCTTTGTTCCCCTAATAATCCATGGACAAAATAATACACAAAATGGCGAACCAATTTAAATGTCAATCCAGAAATCTTGACCCTTGCAATTTACAATTAATAATTAGTATTTTACTGACCATATTTTAAATATCCACAGACAACAGAAACTGTGGTGTAGTAGAAGATAGAAGTCCAGATGTAAATGTAAATGTAATCATTCGCAAATGGCAAGTAAAGTGCAGTGGTGAGTTGTATGACAACTTACAAGGGCAATTAATCACCAGGCAGTTGCAAAATCAAATCACCTGGTCTCTCGTAAAACCTCGTGTATCATATTGATATTCATTATCAGCTTTAGAATGTAGAGTATTCTCTGCCATGCCTTCCGTTATCTTATCAGGGTTGACCGTGAACGCGTAGACGTGGACGCTTTGGACAATTCATTAGCATGAGCAAATAAACACTCAAATGAAATGAAATGGAATGACACATTCTACAAACTACAGATGACAAATACATTTGAGCAAGAACTGAAATGATTCATGTTAAATATCATATTAACATTTTTAATTATATATCCTTTGACTTGACTATAATTTTTGTTATCATGATACAAATTTTGGAATGAGCAAAGGGTGTGGATTAGTTTAGCGTTAGAGTTCATCTTCAACCCTTGATTTCTCTCCTCCTTTGTCCACGCGCTCTTCCATGACTTTCCTGTATTCCTGTATATCCTGTGACATCCTCTTCAATTCCTTCAATTGTTTCTTTGCACTGGAATTGTACTTCTTTCTCTACAATTATAAGAACAATGTAATTAGATAAAATACACAATTAATTGTCTGATCAAGGATTAAGTTCGAAAGGGATAGGAAACAAACCTCTTGGACTTTGAGTTCATTGGCTTGAGTGACTAAACGATGTCCGTCCATCATGAAAGACAACAATTGACTCGGACCAATCACACTCATGTGTTCTTTCATGTACTCAACTATCTTTCCCTTTGTCTCCTCCAATGTCTTCAACTCTGTTTCAACTTCATCACTCCTGTCATCTGCATCTGCATCTTCATTTTTTGTCTCTTTGAAATATCCAAGACTCTCCAACTCCATTCCGTATAATCAAAAACATAATTTCAATTACTCACTCTATTGCTAATTAGATTTCTTGAACAATGAAACAGAACTAGATGATGTACCTGTTTTGCACTCCTATGTAACTCTTTGATTCGTTCCAACATCCACTCAGAGTGTGTTGTAATGTATGTCCCTCTAGCTCTCCATGTTGTTTCGTCTAAGTTTTCCTGGAGATTCTCAATGTCACACTTGAATGCCATGTCCAACACATGGTAGGCCAAGTTCTTTTGGGCTTCATTTGACTTCTCTATAGCACTATTTAGTCTTCCCGTCTCTTCCGTCCATTTTGTCTTACTCTCTTTCACCTGGAATTTCAAATTATTTGCTAATTATTCATTCAATTGAATCCTTAATCCTATGGCCTTACCTTGTTGTCTAATTGATTCACTACCTCTCCTGCCTCCTCTTCCACTCTCTTCAACTCATCCAGATCAGACGGAGTGAATCGCTTGGTCTTTCCATTGGAATTGATTTCAGAGAATAATTGTTCTGATTGAGATTGAAGGTACTCAATTCTAGAGTTAAACTCCAAGAGTACATCTTCAACTGCCGTGGTTTCTATCTGAAATACAATTTCCATGGATTAACAATTAACACACGCTTAAACAGACAGACAGACAGACAGGCGCAGACAGACGGACAGGTGGATTTGATAAGCATTTATATGTCTAATACTAGTACTCACTTGAGTCCATGTCTCCTGGATGAGTTCATAGTACTTGAGTGTGAGTCGGATTTGTTTGACGTAGCCCCGTTGGAAAGTGAGTTCTGCCTCAGGCAACAGTTTATTATTACAGTCAACAATGTTTCCAATCCCAAAGTTTAAAATGTCATCCTTGGTCGTTTTTCTACTAGTCTCCGTCTCTGTCTCTGTTTCTGTTTCTGTTTCTGTTTCTGACGCACTCATGTGAACGCAAACGGTGAACAACAGAATGGAAATATGTACACATTTTATATTAAGTATTTCAAACAAATGCATTTTGAATTGATTGGAATTAGAATAATTTTTTGATGCGATTTTTGAATAAAGTGCAGAGTGAGATGAGTTGTACCGTGCAGAACTGAACCCATGCAATGTATAAACTGGAGACACAGGATGAGAGAGTTGAGTTGAGTATAGCAGTGTAAATTATGTGAATCTTCTTAATTCCTGGGAAACCGGTTTTTTATCCCAAGATTTCTTCATGTGCTTTTTTTTCCTGTTCATGGACTGTTCTTGGTATATACGATATACAGGATTCCAGGAGAGAAATAATACATGATAAAAAAATCTTGTATTATATTTAATGTTACACGTGTGAGTGTTCCAGTCATTGTCTCTAATTACCATTGAAATGAACTTCCCCTACATGTTCTAAGTGTTCAACATTGTGCAATTCAATTAACGAAAATCATTGGTCAAAAACCGTGGACCTAAATTTCTTCTTCTAGTAAAAATTTTGGATTTAAATTTGACATGAACGTAAAAACCGAAATGATTTTAAATGTCCAAGAATAGGTTGAGATGAATTCTGAAGTTTTTATTGTTTGGTTGAGAGAGTGCAAGTTGCGGAACAATTGAATATTATATTTGAATAGAGAGCGAAGAAGAAGAGAAATGAGTAAAGAGAATTTCAGAGTCTAAATGATTAAGTTAACTCTCCAGTCCTACTCTCCTTCCGTTCCACTTACAATTAGCACATCTCCCATTTTTTTAACTTTGACTTTAGAACATCTCAGAGTAATAGAATAGAAGTGTAGATGTAGTTGTAGTTGTAGTAGTGTGTAGTAGTTGTGGCAGGAAACCGCGTGGAAACATCCTCCAGACTACATGGAAATTAAATAAAATCAAAATTTGAAATATTAGTATGCATATGAATAGGGGAATTAAATATTTACCTACATCATTCAGGGCCCATAACTTTCTGAATGTCCTTCACACCGGCTCCAGCTCCCACATTGAAACCGGACGGTCCAAACAGCTTGGCATAACACAATTTACAATAGAGTTTGTCATCATGGACGTTGCAGTTGGTTGAGTCAAGGAATTTATTGCAAGCCTCTGAAGGAAAATGATTAACAAATATAAAATTGATTCATAAGAGTCTAGAAATATCAAGTAATAATGTGTGTGGATGAACTGACCACACTTGAAGCACCCCTTGTGCCATTTGTGACCTCCTCCAACCTTCTCTTCTGCCGCATACACGGACTTCCCGCACTTTGGGCACTTAGGGTTATCTGCTGGCACGAACGGCATTTTCAATCTCGATCACTTCCTTCAACTGTGCAAACCAACAAAGTAATATTTCATTAGTCAATTGGTAATTAAAATCAAACAGAATGAAAATAATTACAAAACTATTAAAACTAAACACATTTATTGACAGATAGTTTATTTCCTGTTACACATACCGATCAATAAAGACGATCTAAAGAGTAAGATAGAATCACAAAGCCTAAGTTTTTTATTAATCGGGAACTTGAAATATTAGTCCGTTCGAAGGTGTGTATTTTTGTGACTGACTTTAGTTTTTTGTTTGAGACATAAAGTGAGATTGGGATCGAATCCACCCACATGGCTCATGTGCATTGGCTTCGGCTCCATTATGTCATCCATATTTTTACCAGACATTGCATTGGAGTCAGGACACATTTTTTTATGAGTTAACTGAAAGCGGGTAACGGGGACGGGACGTGTAGAGTTTCCCGTCTACACTCATCTACACTCTACACCTCCTGTCCTTACAAGTCCTGAATAGAGTACACAAATACACTCAACTCAAGCCAATCTGTCTCTCCTCCGCAAATTTTTTTTTACCGATCGGGAAAATTCTGTTAAGGTTTTCCTATGTGTCTAAAAATAGAGATGCACTCATCCACTTCTTTAAATAGAGCACATTCGTAGAAAATGCCAAAAAGTATGCATGGGTATTTTTCACACTCTGGTTGGGATGCGGATGGGATGAGTGGGATTCTAACATGGGAACTTGAAACGCATCCAGGAAATGGAATGGAATAGAAACAACTCATTCACTCCACAAACATTCTACAAACATTTTTGGAATTTCCAGATGAAAATTCTTTAGAAAATGAATGAGGATATCAAAATGAGGTATTCACATACCATTGCTCGTGAGTCGAATACCAGCATCAATTTTGATAAAAATTAGGACTCTTCTCTTTAACATGGATTTAGAAACCCTAACGTTTCCGATCCAAAAGACGCAAAAATTCCTTAACGTTCGATTTGGGTAAAAGTTTTAGGAGAAACGAGTAGAAATATTCATTTCCATGCCAACATTGCGTATTAACTTCCCTTTAAAAATCTGTTATAGCACCAAAGAGCAAGGGCTAATCCTCTACCCGTGACATTTTTCGGAACAAGAAATTCTCCAAATTCGTCTGTTCCAATTGCCTAAACTAACACCGGAATTTCTCTGTGCAATTTCTAACAATTAATGTTAATTTTACCTCACACTATCTAAGATAATGAGTATGAGTATGGTGGCATTATGAAGTAGTGATTGATAATATTTGTGTATACAGAATTTTTGCTAACGTGTTTTCTTACCTTGTTTTGCAGGGAAATCCAATGAAGACCGTTCTACTCAATTACTGTGCAAGGACTGAGGATGGAAGTAGAGCCAAATATAGAGGTCAGTCGGAGGAGGTACGGGAGACATAGAAACAGAGACGCTTCCAGAGACTTTGACTATGAATACCCGTATAGGTGGCACATGGCAGGCAAGTGGCAGACGGGAAAGGGCCGGGTTATACTCCGACTTCCCTTTCTAATGATTCATTACTCATTTTCATGGCCAGGCCCACCCCGGAAAGTTTACAGAAAAGCCAGATTTCTAAACACAACGGTGTATTTGTATTATGTAATATGCATATGTAATAGTATTCCACCCGCAAAAATGGAGTAAGAGCAAGGGGGTATAGAAGGGAGGAAAACTTTGCAAAATTCGGATGAGTTTGCGGTGCTGCATGCCGTGCGTTAAAGATTTCCTCATCTCCACGAATTCGGTTCTGTGCATAACATTATCTTTACACGAAGTCACTTTCTGCGTAGGTGTAATTCCGTTAAGAACTCATTCTCACTGCATACTGCACTAGTAAACAGATTGACAAGTTTGGAATACATAGTTATTAAGGGAAGAGCTAATTCTTTTTCTTATCAATCCAGGATTATCCTCACAAAATTTTGCAAGATTAATATTTTCTTTAAAGTACAGGGTGGCTCATAACCTATGTATGCTAATGCACTCTCATTCTATGAAAACCATATATCGCGAGATTGTCCAACTGGAATCATGCAGGAAATGCTCCAGCAAATTCCAGAAATTAAAAAAAAACTCATTCAACTTTTCAGAATGCAATGGGACTAAATGGTTTTGAAAGATGTCACAAAAAATATGGTGTTTTATTTAAAGTGGCTGTAAAGTGGTCTATTGGATTATTGCCCAAGAATGACACTCATCGTCAGCACATACCCTTAACACATTAAAATGACATTTGAGCACATAAAAGCGATTGAATTCCCAAATGAGCTCGAAAATAATGAGCTGTGTAATGTCATATTGCACATCTATTCATTCTTCACATCTTTTTTTGTTTAATTCCTCTTAAACACGACATTGTGCATTTCCTGTTTGTTGTTTAAATGCTATGCTATGCGGAGCTATATTCAGAAATAATGTAGTAAATATTGTGAGCGTGTCATGTCACGCCCTTCCCTCGTCAACTGAAATGAATCCAATTAAATTAAACTCTAAGCTAAGTTAGTCTCAACTGAATGCATGCCTCTTTTAATTTCATAACAATTCTCAAATTGTTTCCTCTCTAAAAACTCAGTCAGGAGCAGCAGTTATTGAACAGAAACATAAAAATTTGGATTGGCCAGATTTTGGTGAGCAAAATTGTATTTGTTTAGATTAATCGTAAAATAAAATACAATAAATTCTACACTCTGAAGTCAGTATTGTTAATCTACAAAGGGGAGTGTTGTGGTTAAACGAGAAAATATATTGAGTCATTTTGATAGTCCCAGTTCCAATGATTAGCGTTTTAATGACCCGGAAATAGGTTTTGCCTGTCTTGAGATAATGATAAATCCTATTTAGACATTCTTATGTGTGCACTTCTTTGGTTTTTCATCATTTGGCCCATGATTATAGTTGAACTGGACTAATCAATAGAAGTAGAGTTAATCTTGTGGATGTGGTCAGTAGTGTTGTCTGTCCTCATTTGACATATATGCACCGACAATTGAGAATTGAGCTTGCTCATTAAAAGAAAATAATTAGTTGATTATCTAATAGAAGTTGGTCACATTCATCATTCGTATGATTGTTCTAATCAATAAGTAGTGGTTGATATTTAGGCAACATACAGATTACACAGACATATACCTAGACATCCACGTCTTTGGCATGGTATATAAGTCAACTCAAGAAGACCAGACCATAAACCATAATTCCGATTCACACTCTATAAGCCATACATTATTTGCAATTAGTCTTAATTTTCTTCTCAAAACACTTAATTCGTTTAAAGGGTTCAACTGTATAATCCGACATTTGGAAGGATGGATTTCCTCCTAATAATTGTGTGTATGTTACTCCCATTGGTCAACGCACTTGAGTTCAACCAAGGTCAGGTGGCCGAGGCACTCAAACAGGCCATTGCCGCTGGAGGTAGTGATCCATTGAAGAAAGCAGGAGATTTGGTTTTCCTTGAAGAGGCATACACGAACCCACCGACAGGAGAACCACTGCCCAAACCATCTGGACTCGGAACTCCAACACTGGATG
>JAQIXO010000849.1:0-15170 GCA_034700305.1 Protaphorura armata
AATGTTGACATCCGGTTCGGCTACTTTCCTATTTAAACGTGATCAATACGAAGCGGCTTTTAAATGAACATTAAACAAATCGCGAGCGGTAAATTCTGTCTCATGATTTATTTCTATGAAGCACTTATATTAACTATAGGGTTTTGATTGTTTGTCAGTAGTGAGTTCTGCATTGTTCCCGGCAATACCATGACAACTGTAACGTCAGTAGTGGTCGGATCGACCTGATATTTTGGATACGTAATCAACAGACCCTTGGCTTCCACAGACATCTTTCATAACAGACTTTTCGCTTCCAGTTTCATAATGAAGCAAGATACAAATATGAAACATTTTGTTTATATATGCTTCAGCCTCTCTTGAATTCAATAGTGATCGGATCGACCTGCTATTTGGTATACGTAATCAATGGGTCATTGGTTTCTACGGACATCTTTCATAACAGACTTTTCGCTTCCGGTTTGACCATGGAGCAGAATACAATTATAAAACATTCTCTTTACTATGCTTCCATCTCTCTTGAATTCAATAGTGATCGGATCGACCTGCTATTTGATACGTAATCAATGGGTCATTGGTTTCTACGGACATCTTTCATAACAGACTTTCCACTTCCGGTTTCATAATGAAGCATGATACAAATATAAAACATTGTTTATTTACGCTTCAAGATGTCTTAGCTTCAATAGTAGTCCGATCGACTTGATATTTGGCATGTATAATGTAGGGGCTCTTGCCTCTTCCGGACATGTTTTACAACAGACTTTTAACTTCCGGTTTAACAAGGAAGCAGTTTACAAAGATGAAGTATTTTGTTTACTATGCTTCCATCTCACTTGGATTCAATAGTAATCGTATCGACCTGATATTTGGTATACGTAATCTAGATGTCCTTGGCTCATACCGACTTCTACCATAAGAGACTTTTGGTTCGGGTACTTTACTATTTAAATTAGGCCAATTTGTATCGATACGTCATTCAACACTAATTAAATCGCCACTTGAAAATTCTTTGCCGCAATTTATTTCTCTGGAGCACTTTGTTTGATCCAAGATATGCGTTCTCATCGAAATTAAGTACCTCTTCCATGCCCTTAGTTAGTTCGGTTGAGAGCAACAAGTCATCGTGCATTAATGAAAGCTTTACTGGAAGAGCTTCTACAAACCCTTTGACGGTGAGTGGTGATTTGTCGTGTTTCTTCACGTACATCTTTCGGCGGTAAGTGGTGATGTGTCGTGTACGTTCAAGCAAGTCAGTCGACGGTAAGTTTCAATGTGTAGTGTTCCTTCATGCAAATTTTTCGACGGTAAGTCTTGATGTGTCGTTTTCTTTCACGCATATCTTTTGACTGTGAGTGGCGATATGTTGCGTTTCTTGTCACATTTCTTTCGACGGTAAGTGTTGATGTGTCGTGGTCCCTTACACAAATCTTTTGACGCTAAGTGGTGATGTGTCGTCTGTCGTGCTTATTTACACCTATTCAAAACTTACGACTGTGAGTGGCAATGTGGTGTGATTTTTTACACCTATGCAAATCTTTCGACGGTTAGTGGTGACGTGTCGTGTTCCTTTGCACCTAGTCAAAACTTTCGACTGTGAGTGGTGTAATCATTTACCCCTACACTCATTTCTTTCGACGGTAAGTGATTATCATGTTATACTACTCATTTCTTTCGACGGTAAGTGATTATCATGTTTAACTACTCATTTCTTTCGACGGTCAGTGTGGGAGGTCTTTCGCATACTGCCTGTGCTTGTCACAGTTTATTAATTGTGGTTTTCTAGTTGAACAAAGTCAACGTGGAGGTTTTCTCGACGTCGGATGTCGAATCATGGCTGGTTTAACGACAGGTGGCATGACTGTCTCAGTGGCCCAACCAACAGATGTCGTCAAAACTAGATTCCAAGCTCAAATGAAATCAGCCCGTAGTGATGTTGCAGGGACAAGATATACTGGGACTTGGCAGGCTTACAAAACGATTTTCAGAACTGAAGGTGTCGCTGGTCTTTGGCAAGGTGAAATATCAAAATGAAAAATTACTAAATTATATGTTCATTGATTGATTCAATTAATTAATTACGTATTTATTTATTCAGGCGTGTTACCAAATATTGGAAGAAATATATAGTTAATGTGGTTGAAATAGTTTGTTATGCTATTGTTAAAGAAGCCATAATCATCAATAATCTTATGAAGGTAAGCCATGTTTTATACGCAGAATGTCTTACACTAAATTTTCCTTCTTAATTATTTAGGATAACATTCCATGTCATTTCACCTCTGCCGTTGTTGCTGGTGAGTGAGTTTTTAGATTTGTTAAATCGGCCACCATAAAATGTCTGCTTAATTAATTTGTGTTTAATTCTTTCTAGGTTTTTGTGCTACACTTTGTGGATCACCAGTCGACGTCATCAACACAAGGTACATGAATTCTGCTCCAGGCAAATATCGAGGAGCTGTTGATTGCGCCATCGAAACATTCAAGCTGAAAGGTTCGTCTGCATTCTACAAAGGATTTTGGCCATCATTTACTAGAATTGTATCTTGGATTATTATCATGTGGATCACTTATGAACAATTGAAACGAGTTGTAAAACAATACAAGGAACAGTAATTTCTCAAGGTCATGTCTGGCCGTACTACCCTCGACTGATACTAGCGCAGCGTAGCTAAAGCACTTACTCATTTAAGTCAACTTGACCTATGAAAATGAATTGGAATTTCTGAACCATGACAATTAGTCATGGCGCGTCTTTTAGTAATATTATTATAAAATATTCAAAGTTTTTAAATAGTAAATGAGATTATGTTGACATAGAGAAGACAGAATGGAACCGAAATAAAACGCGCAAGTGCGACGAAACTGCCGGGTGTAGTATGTGCTTCAATGTTAACGTTAGAGTTGGATAAAATTTAAATATCGTAAAACCGAGTGAAGGAATTTTTAAAATATTTTGTAGAATGATGTTTTTGGTTTATCGGAACATCATTTCAAAATTGCAGACGTGGGAATAATCATCTTTCATGTTTTTGAAATACTCAAACATGAGTATCCAAGAAAATTCATTAATAGCAAAAGTGAATTTTAAATATATTATACAAAGACCGAGTGATGGGATATTTAAAATATTTTCTAGAATGATGCTTTTGGCTTATCGGAATAACATATCAAAATTGCAGACGTCCGAGTAATAATCTTCTATGTTTTTGAAATACTCAAACAAGAGTATCCAAGAAAATTCGTTAATAGCAAATGTGATGCTACAATTTCAGAGATACGTACAGCAAAACAGTTGTACGTGACGCAAATACTTTATTTTTGGTATTTTTGTATTAACACTGTTGTGCGTAGTTGGAGTACTTGAATCAGAAATACAGGTTGGATTTCATGCAATGCAATCGGCCGAAGTAAAAAGTGTTATCTTATCCACTGGGTAAAAGATTGCTTGCCCCAAATAATAAATCACTTTGGAACTACGTGGTCGCCAACATAGATTTATGGTAAGCGGTAATGTATATTATAATCTCACAATCAGGATACATTTAAATGTGGACAGTTTAATTGTCAATGCAATGGACAGTGGCCATTGCAGTTTTAGCTCAAAACCGTCACTATCACTCGATGGCGTCACGTATAAGTTTACAAAGGATGGGCTTCCACGTTTCATGTGCCAGTTTGTAGGAGAGAGTGGGATTAATTCGGACACTTTTCAGATTTGATTTTATAGCAGCCTAACACAATTTTTTCTGAGTCGCCTCTCCAACACGAATTCATGCCTATATAATTAGGCCACCATTCCTTATTTTTTAAATTAAAATATTTCAAAATTTTGGTGTCTACGATTTAATTTGTAAAATAAAAAAAATGTCCAATCTCACCCCGCATAAGGGGTAAATTCTTTGTATTTCTTAATCCAATAATTTTCTAAAGTTTAATTCAATCCCAGCACTGCTAACTCAATGGCAGAGGAGAGTTCAATTCAAAATTCTACTACTGCTTCACTATTGTATGTACTTTCTTTTTAACAAAGTTCCATAGACGATACATCCGTGTCCATTCCGACGCCATATATTTGTTTACTCACGAAAGTACTCCCAGCTCTCAATCGACCTGAATTTTCATTGCATTCCCAATGTTGGTAAATAACCTAATAACCACACAAGGTCCTGTTGTGTTAATTGATTTAATTTTGTCATTAAAACTCGGTGAAATATTGTGACACTCCCCTCGTTCTAACCTTATAGTCATAGTTTCATGGGTGCCTTAATTATGAAAATTACAAATTACGATTCACAAAATGTCAATTGAGTAAAGATTATGTATAATGATATAATGAATTAAATCCATGCAAATTATTCACCTGTCCAGAAGTCGTTCTTATACACAATTACGTCTGCCGTTCTTGACGGATAAATTATATTGGAGTCAGAATTCCAAGCCCCTAAATTAACAATACCGATTTGGCATATGATTTATAATTATCTCATGTCTAGTGCAGAGGGAAAAAATCATTAGGAAGAAACCCACGCCACGCCATCTAGTATTATAATTTAAGTTGTTTTTGGAAACCACTCTGTTCACCATTAAGTTCTGCTAAGCAAGCTTTCACATCTGTGTTGACCACCATGTCCACATTAGAATTACCACTTTGATTGATTGATTGATTGATTTTTTATTAACGTGCCATAACCTCTGCAATCACACATACAAGCACGTTGGAAACTTCAGTGTAATAAATGTCCCACATTTTTAATACGGGTTTTAATGAAAGAGAGACGAACAATAAAGTTTTAAATCTTCATACTTGAAATACTCAAGAAACAAAGAAATATTCCGAATGTAAAATTAATGCTTCATAAAATTTATATGCGTTGAGATCAGATAAAATTGGCCACGCACTACTCGTACTCACTCACACTATTTTATAGTCTCTGATCTATTGTCAAAAAAATACTTTTAATCAATCGCAATTTTGTGGAAAGCTACAATAAAGACGTAATACTTGTACAATTTAATAGCACTTCAAGAAAAATTCCACTTCGAGCTAGAGCTAATTACGCTATGCAGATCAACATCAATACGTACGCAGTAATTATTTTCCGACGCAGTTTTCGCGAACCACAATTCCGGATGAGTTTATCTGACTTTACATTTACACAATACATACCGAGAATAGACCATGCGAAATCAAATGAACGAGATTAAAACACATTTGACCTTTTACAAAATAAACATCAATGACCTACGACTACGACCACTGCATATCGTCAAACTCAATTAAAGAAGCTTATTCAGTTCCAAATTCCAAGACCACTTTAGTAATTACGTCCACGTGGAGCGTAGGGTATGTTGTCCTAGCTTTCAAAATCAAGAGAAATAAGAAATAATATACGTGTACAAACATTTTGAGACAGAGATTTCTGAAATGTACTCTTCAGCCTGCATGTATTGTATTAATTATTTATCCATTTTTATAGGTTCAACGTTCCTTGTTCCTATTATATATTGTGTATATTGAGAATGAAAAGTTCAGAGCTTTGTCAGGTGCCCGACTCTGACTGACCGTGTATGAAAATTCAAGATTTATTTATTAACAAATCAATCATAACATTTCCTAAAACAATAAGAACTAGTCTCAATTCATCCAAATTGCTAGGTGTTACATTGATAGGCGATGACTTAAATTAGATTAGAATCATAATATAGAAATGATTTATAATGTACAATTAATCTCATCATCTAGAAACATAACAGTACTATTTTTATTACTACAAAATATGCGTCGTTTAATCATTAATTAAATCAAAAATAGGAAGCGCTTAACTAAAAATGTTACATAAATAAATTTTTTGGTGTATTAATGTAGGAATCCCATAACATACATAGAGCAGACCTGCAACTTACAAAGTAAGTTGGGAAATATGTAAACAATTACAATTTTTTCATGAATTTATAAAACAACCGAAATTCACTTTGAAAATACATTTGAAAATACACCAACTATGTATCGATAAAAAGAACTTGATTCTAACGTTGAAATGGTGGGAATTCGAATTAAGTGCAATAAGAAATCCAATTGAAGGCTTTGAATCATAGTCGGTAAATCTGTTACTAATGTTGATTCTCCTAACTCCAAATATTTGATTTTCATTCTGTTGGTGTTTAATTCGACCATGTCCAAATAGTCTGACTCCTTGTAAGGTTTTGTTTTTGCATTTGTACAATAAAAAAACTTAGTTCTCCAGTATTACACAAATCTTGGATTTTTATTATTCTATACAACTTCATTAATACTTTTTTTTGTATATTATGGTAGGAAGGAGTTTATACATTTCAGCCGTTATCTGCTCAAGTGAGTTGTGAAGGATTGATTGATTTTAAAGAGTACATTTTGACAATACATTCCGAAACACACACACACTACTTCTCAATAAAAGGGACTTGATTCTAACGTTCAATTGGAGGGAATTCAAAATAAGCTGAGAATTTGTCAAGGTCAATACTCGTTCCCCACTGATTTTGAAATATGTAGTATTTCCGTTCTTCGTCAACGTAGGAAGACAGTTCACACGTCTTAAAATTCCTCCAAGTAATCGGTCCCAAAACGATACTCTTAAATTGCCGTTGAATTAAATCTACAAGCTTAGTATCGTTCCTCGAATTTATAATAAGCTCGTAATAGCGATAACAGAGATATTCGGGACAGAGTTTTGTCAAAACCTGCCTCATGTCATCCGTCGTATAACCATCAAAGACGAGTTTATCCAAATGCCGGAATTCATCTCCAGTGATACGAACGCCTTTTAAATGTAGTTCACGTACCTGGCTTGGGAGAACACACAGGTCGAAGTCATCGTATTCTTTGTTTCCATAATCCAATTTAAGACCAACCAGGTTCGGACACTTATCCAATAAACCGAGAATGTCTGATTTCAAATTGAACGGGGGTCTCGTATTCAGATATTTCAAGTTAAGAAGAAAACAGTCTTGAGGACTTTGAACAATTGAAATTCCATAATCCAAAGCAAGGCTTTCAATTGTAGTCGGGAGACTTGATAGATGTACTCTAGATTTCTCCAACTCCAAAGCTTTGATTTTCATTCTGTTGCTCGTTAGTTCAACATTGTTCAAAATAAGATGATCTATTGTCCAATTCGCATCCTCCCAGTTTTGACAGACAACACAATTCCCTTCCAACCTGACGATATCTAAATTTAAATTGCCAGTCATATCTACTAACCACAGTTGTATCATTTCTACGTCACTCTCTTCTGTCCCGTGACGGATTACATTGAGGGTTTTGAGGGAGGAAAAGTTTATCAACTCATTGAGAATAACCTCATTCAGTATCTGGTCATTTCGATGAAATGAGACATTATTCAAAACAAGAGAGTTTAGACGCATTGTCAGCGGATCATCTGTGAGTGTGATTTTACAGTTCATTAGATTTAATGTCTGAAGATATTCCAGCTGGTTTAAACGTATCATAGGATTGCCGACTGTAGTTTCGCTGTCATCTGTATCGAAGTCAGCGGTTATAATTGCCAGATTTGTCAGTTTAGAATGAAACAAGTTCCCAATGCTAAGGGATTTGCTCTGCTCTCTGGTAAATTTGGCGTACTCCAACTTAACGTCTCTCAAGTTTTTCAATTGTAGAATTACGTCATCAACTTTACATCCGGATATAAATAGATCTTCTACGTCGTGTTCAGTGTAAATCTTTAGGAATATATTAATTGGAGTTACCGACAGGCGGAAACCGGAATTTCCACAGAACTTAGAATCAATTGCATGGATAACATTGCTAAGAGTTTCTTCTGTGTTTGGCATCTTAATATTCGGAATTAGTTCCAATGTCTCCTTTGCTTCTACTATGTCCCCTTTCAGCATGTTAATGATGAATATTTGACTTCCAACCATAATTTTTGTTGGTTCATCACTTAAAGACACAAGTTCTGACGGCTCACAATAGTCAGAATCATCTGAACCAGAGACATAGCTGAACAATTCACGTAGATGACTCAAAGATTCCTCAAACAATCGACAGTGCTTGAGACAAATTGCATGATTGAAACGTGAAGCAGATGTTTGCGACTCTGTATATATGATTCCTGATAACTGACGTGCTCTCTCGAATTCTCGCGATGAGATAAGTCCAGGCAGCTGAAGTTGGTATTCTAATTCAGCTCGAAGTTTAGGGAACTCTTTCTTCAATGATTCGTTTGCGAATCTATATGGCAAGAGTTTATTATCTATATGTACCTCACATGATAGAATTTTTTTGAGCGTCGTCTCCTCACGGTCTTTGCCATTAAAACGGATAACTTGTTGGAGTAAGCGATGAATACTGCACTCGTAGTCTATGATCTCATTGTCATTCATTATCCCCTTAATTGAAATTAGAGAATAAGTTTCCAATAATTCCATTGCTGCTTGAATTTCCCAACTCTCACAAAGCTCCACGGATTGAAAAAAACTGAATGGAATATTATCAGGCTGAATGTAAGCGAAAACCAACAAAAAATTGTAGGCCAACTGACTGGAAATGTCTTTCCCCTGCTCTATAAAATCCAGTGACGATTTAAGTGCAGTGTTAATGGTCTTTTCATAGTCGTCAAAAGTCTTTTCAATTATTTGATTTGTTCCTTGGATTATTTTAATGTAGTCTGAAAATCCAACAGCATGTTTGTTCAAAGTTGACGTGGCGATCTGCAGTGCTAACGGAAGATTCCCTAAGAGATCACACATCTCCTTTAAGTTTTTTTCTTCGATGGACTTGTGTTTTAAATTCGCTCTCAAAAATCTGATGCTTTCGTCTGTTGAAAAGACATCCAGCGCTAGTTGTTGTATTTGCCCGTACCCTGAATTGCTGCCCCACTCACGATTACGTGATGTTATGATTGAATGAAATTTTTCATTCTTCGGTAATACATCTTTTATTCCATCACAGCCCACGTATCTCTCCGCGTTATCAAATATGAAAAGACATTTCTTGTCCTCAAGAGTTTGAAAGCATATTCTAGCCAGATTTGTTAAATCAGATTCACTGTTTTGTTCAACCTTTAAGGCAGCACTGAGTTGGACAAAGGATTTGATCAAACTTCCTTCCCCACAGTCAATCCAAATTATATGATCATAAATTCCTTCGTAATGCCTTGCATACCATTTTGCCATAGTTGTCTTTCCAACACCACCAAAGCCAGACACAGTTACTTTTTGACTTATAACAACCGGTTGATTAACGTGCTGGGTAAGAAGTTTGAACAGTTGTTCCACAAGCAGACCCTGTTCGGTTTTCCTTTCATAAAAAGAATTCACCAAGAATTTCTCCTCTGGCCACCATTTTGACTTCATCTTTTCTTTCTCAGCTTTTTTAATGGTAAAAGTTTTAAGAATAGACAGCACGTTGTTTGACTGTTTAGTCTCCTCAGTCTCCATCACATAAACAAGTTTAACAAATGCATCCCAGCTTTTTCTACGAAGGACTTCATAAAGCGCGATGTTCCTACGGTATCCATGGGGCTGTCGTTCCTGTAATAGTTTATAACTTATTTAATTTACACTGATTTGCAATATAGTTAATGACAGCCAGAAAATAATAGACGGATTGATTTATTCGTGATGGGTGAATGCTGGATTAAGTAAATGACTTACAATTTCAAGAGACTCATTCATGGTTAGGATTTTCATCTCCGTTAATTTGTCTAGAAATCTTAGGGTGCATTCGGTGTAATCACACAGAGTATCCATGTTGTCGTCAATCACATCGCGGAGATCAACCAAGGCACAAGTACTTTCTAACTTTGCTTTCTTAAAGGCAACAGTTTTAAGAATTGACAACACAGCGCTTGACTGTATGGTTTCCTTAGCCTCCATTACAAGGACAAGTTTGGCAAAAACATCTTCGCCTTTCCTCCGTAGGACATCATAAAGTGCTCTGTTTCTATCGTATCCTTGAGGTTGCCGTTCCTGAAACATTTCATGTCAAGTGTTTAATTTGACATGATATGTACACATTATACTCGTAGATTACTGACGGCTAGAAAGTCAGACTAATGTGCATGGATTAAATAAATGACTTACAATTTCATGAAACTCATCCCTGAATAGGATTTTCTGCTCCCTTGCTTTCTCTAACAATCTAATGGTGCAGTTGGTGTAATCACACAGAGACACAATGTTGTCGTCAATCACAGCACGGTGATCTGCCATTCTATTTAGTGTGCTGAACTAACAATAGGAGCATGCAGCCGTTGATTAAAGGTGTTTTTAAATTATGTCGCCTGAATTAAATATTTATTTTTAAGATAATTTAAGTTGAATTGTGTGTATCAAATAAGATTTTGTACATATAATACTTTATTTTGAACGTATGGTACAATTTTTTTGTAATTCTGTATTATAATTCTGTCGAATCGTAAGTGGAATTATTTGATTCATTTGTGTGGTTCCATTTCCCTGTGTAATATACGGGTGAAATAAAATGCGATATCTTATCAACTCGTGTATACATTACTTGTCCCTAATAATAAATCACCCCCGAACTGCGTGGATTCTAGTATTGTGCATGGATTTGAAAAACAAGTATTATAATTCGTGATATATAAATAATCAGGATATGTATAACATAATGCGTATAACGTAGTGTCAGTTTATTTTGTTTGTACGGTGACCGGTTTTACTCTGACGAGGGAAGTCCGGAGCCTGTAACCCACCGATATCATCTAAACTTTCTTAGTTAGTTAGTTAGTTAGTTAATTGCTTTTATTAAGGTCAAGAATTTCAGCTCGCGCTGTTGTCAATATTCAGACCATATTTTTTCAAAAACATTTGTTGATATTTCGTAACGAATAATAATTTTTAATAATAATAACACATATAAATATTTTGATAAATAGGAATTTTAAGCCTTATATAAATAACTGTAGATTTGTATTAAACATCCATGAGTGCACATACATGCAAATAAACAAGTGTACGTTAAGAATAAATAAACATTTGTTGTTAGTCATTTGAAGAATATATAATTTTTCGTTCTATTTTCTATTAGCCAAGATTTTAAATGTGGTGCGCCGTTTATTCCTTCCACAAAGAATTCCTTTAAGCTCGAGGGCAGTTTGTTAAATAAATGTGTACTTCTCCAGAGGTAACAAAAACGTCTTTGAGAGAGGTCATTGGATATAATATTTTTCTAATTTCCTCCACGGACCCCCGAGGGTAAAAAAAATTAATTGATTTTCGAATTTTCAAAATCGGAAATCCTTATCGCCCATAACATGTGTTTTTCGAGTTGACCAAAGAGAAAGAACAGAGATGGTGGTCGAAGGATTTTCGATTTTGAAATTTCAACATCTATATGTTGGGAGCCATATGTACTATATGCATTATAGACAATTTATATTCTTTTGCACACCACATTCGAATATTTTGGTGAGCTCCCAAAACAAATTTCAGCTAAAAAAATCGAAGATCAGAAAAGGTTCCCTTGTAAGGACTCATTCTAACTCTGCTCTGCTTCCATCGAACAAGATAAAAGAAATCAAAATTAACAAGCATTTGAAATGTGTGCGCTCTCTAGCTGTATTAACTTCACTGACGTCTCTGTAGTTTGCTGTAAAATACGTGAATCCCTGATAACTGAACTGGTAGTGTCTGCTTTTAGTGTAATCGTGAGAGACGAAAGTAAATAATTAGGATATAAAAATTTGTCCTCGCGATCGTTGTAATACACCACTACGAGAATTCACTCATATCTTTAATGTTATTAATGAATATTTAGTAAAAATATTGGATTAAAGTACAAGAATTAACAAACACTGAATATTGTGTGTAAATTCTATGTTCAAGATGGGTGGTTCGTAACTTCTTTGTCTAGAAGCTTGATAA
Source organism: Protaphorura armata (assembly GCA_034700305.1). Classification (NCBI taxonomy): domain Eukaryota; kingdom Metazoa; phylum Arthropoda; class Collembola; order Poduromorpha; family Onychiuridae; genus Protaphorura; species Protaphorura armata. The sequence continues at coordinate 11,890 of JAQIXO010000849.1, forward strand.
TAATATTCTTTTACCCCGCTGTGCCATCTACTCACAGACTGACGAAACGATGTTTTTCTCGGGATGGGAATTTCTGCCTCCAATATAGCCGGTTTCCATTTTAAGATTTTAAATTTTGAAGGTAAATGTTCCCATTGATAAGGTATTCTCTTGCTCACTCGTAAATCTGACATTCTTAAACTTACATCCCAAATGCTGCTCCAGTGTAAAATACTGAAATCTACAGTCGGAATTGAAGAGTGTCCAACGTCGTATTCAGTGTACTCTTTTAGAAGTAAACCATTTCAGCAAACCCGAATCCTCAAAGCGCTTAGAATTAAATGCCAGGGTAAGACATCTCAAAGTTTCACATGTGTTTGGCAAATCAATATTTGGAATTTGTTCAAATATCTTCTTCGCTTTTGCTATGTCCCCCTTCAGCATATTAATGATGAATATTTGACTTCCAACCATTACCTTTGATGGTTCGGATCCTACAGACAGAAGTCCTGATTCACTAAGAATATATTCACGTGAGTTGGAGGCATTACTAAACAACTCGCTTAGGTGATCCAAAGATGCATCAAACAATTTACAGTTCTTCAGACAAATCGCATGGTTGAAACGTGAAGTATATGTTTGCAAATGTTTGTATACACTTTCAGAAAGCCGACATGCTTTATCGAACTGACCTGATAAAATAAGATCGGACAGTTGATAGTCTAAGAATTCATCACGAAGTTGAGGGAATTCTTGCTGTAACGATTCGGCAGCGTATGTGTATGGCTGAATTTTATTTTCTGTGTGTCCCTTACACGATAGAATCTTCCTTAGCGTTTCCTCCTTATTGTTTTCGTTATAACGTCGGATAACTTGTTGGAGGAATCGATTAACACTGTAGCTGTCTGTTTCTTTGTCATTATTTATCCTTTTAATTGAGACAAGAGACCCTATTTTGAATAATTCCATTGCTGCTTGAATTTCATAACTCTCACGACTTGACTCCACAGCTTGAAGAAAACTGATTGGAATATTATCTGGCAGAACGTAACCGAAAACCAACAAAATACTGCAGGCCAAATCCTTGAAACGGCTTTGTACATACTCCAGTGATGTTTTTAGTGTTGTGTTTATGGCCTTTTCATGGTTCTCAAACTTCTTTCCACCTGTTTCGATTCGTTTTATATAGTCGGCGAATTCAAAAATATGTTTGTTCAATGTTGACGTGGCGATCCGCAGTGCTAACGGATGATTCCCTAAGAGATCACACAAGTGTTTTAAGTGCTGTTGCTGGATAGATTTTTGTTCTAATTTTTCTCCCAAAAAACTGACGCTTTCTTCTGTTGTAAAGACGTCTAGCGGTAGTTGCTTTATTTGTAAGTCTAACGTATCGATACCCCAGTCACGATTTCGTGATGTTATGATAGAGTGAAATTTCTCGTTTTTCGGTAATACATCTTTAATTCCATTAGAGCAGAAATATCCCTCCGCATTATCGAATATAATAAGGCATTTTTTATCTTCAAGTATTTGATAACATGTGCTAGCCATATCTTTCAAATCAGAGTCACAGTTCGCTTGAACTTGTAGGTCAACACGGAGTTGGTTGAAGGACTTGATCAAACTTCGCTCCCCACAGTCAATCCAAATTATATTATCATATTTTTCTTCGTAGTGTTTCGCATACCATTTTGCCGTTGTTGTTTTTCCAACACCACCAAAACCAGAATCAGTTACTTTTTGACTTATAACAGCTGCTTGATTCCCTTGTTCTGTCAGAATTTTAAATAGCTCTTCCACAAGTAGACACTGTTTGATTTTCCTTTCATAAATCGGCTTCTCCAATGTTTTCTCTTCTGGCCACCATCTTGAATTAAAGAACGGTATATTTTCTTTCTTAGCTTTTTTAAAGATTTTAAGAATTGACAACACTGAGTCTGACTGCTTGGTGTCCTGATCTTCCATTATAGATACAACTTCGGTAAAATCACCCCAGTCTTTCCTTAGAAGGACTTTATAAAAAGCTCTGCTCCTGTCGTATCCTTCTGGCTGGCGTTCCTGAAAGATTTATCTGACACTTATTTTGTTGCATTGATTTGTAATCACAGTTAACTTACGGTGGGAATAAAAACCCAAAAAATATGTATGGGTCTACTTGCCGATTTCAGATGAAGCGAATAACTTACAATTTCAACACGTTCATCCGGGGTTAGGATTTTCATCGCCGTTGATATGTCTAGCAATCTTAGGGTGCAATTTGTATAATTGCACAGATAAACAAAGTTTTCCTCAATCACATTGCGGTGATCTCCCATTCTATTCAGTTTACAGAACTAATAGCTCGCAATCGGTGCGTAAATTCAAATCGTGTCTCTTGAGCAGTTGTTTCTTTTAGTGACCAATATTAATAAATTGTGTGCATAGGTGGGTTTAAAATAGGATAATTTTTGCGTTGCTTTGTATTTCAATTTTGCTCGAATAGTATATATGCGATACTTTGACCCCCCAACTCTGCTGCTACCTCAATTGCTCCGTGTTGCAAGTGAATTAAATTAGAATGCGATATCTTATCAACTTGGTTAAAGATAACTTGCCCCAAATAACATACCACTTATGAGATATGTGGTTTGTACATGGATGTATGGTAAGAATTATAAGGTAATATATATAAAGTGGTAGGCGTAAGCCAATAGATAACGTAGTAGTTGCGAAACCATCCCGCGATGTCACAATGTACTTATAATGCTACGAAGGAAAGGGCTCTTTTTCTCTTGCGCATGGTTTCTCCAGCACGCCCAAGGCGCAGCACTGTTCAGAACTAGGCGCTGACGCACCAACTGTGCGAATTCACATGCTATGATGCTATTCGGAACCAGGCATTATGAACAAACGCTAATCCCCACATCCAAATTATCAGGGGTATAATGGCGACCAATAATATTTGTCGAAATGTGACTGGAAGGATTTATTTTCATGTGTTGAGTCTGTCATTTGAGTCTGTAATTACAACACCACTAATGCCATTGGGGTGGGATTGTGCGCGTGTGAATGGACAATATAGCCTAACCTACGTAATCGTAGAATGTAAGACTTAAGACTTGTGTCAAAAATTTTAAAGTGATACGTTTGCGTAGCCACAGTACGGTCAACTACTAGTTTTAGGTGAATCCTAAAACCTTAAGTTTTAGGTGAAACCTAAAAGCTTAAGTTTCAACTTTGACATGGGATTTTCACATGTGAAATCTGGAATCCAAATGCAAAAGGTAAATTCCAAATCGTAATGCAAAACGTAATCCAAAAGG
>JAQIXO010000850.1:0-15169 GCA_034700305.1 Protaphorura armata
TGTAACCCAACGTCCCTATCACTTCAGCTGTACCTGTGCCAGCCTTATGCTTTGGTACGGGGATGGTTCGTTACAAATTCCTCCACAGTCCTTACTTGACGTTAGTCTCAATTTTCCAGAATTTGAGGGGACTGTCGAAGACATTTCAAAACCAGAGACTTATATTTATCAATACTAATTCCTTACGGATTCATTACACGCCCAAACTCTGACGTCAAATCCTTTACCATAAGGAGTGTAAATGATACGTGCATCTCGACTACGTTCGTAAAAGACCACAGTAATAACAGTAAGTTCTCTTGTCTACCGATCTGGTTCGCGTCTGCATCTCTGCTGACGCGAAAATACATATACAAAATACACTAACGCGCCACGTGTTGGTCATCGAGTCAACTTAGACAAAATATTCGGCAACGTTGTTCTTGTTTTTTAGATTATATTCGACGCAAAGAAATGGAGAGAATACAAAGCTTGAATGACACAATCCCAGTGATACAAGAACTTACAAGTCTTCCTTGCCCCATTTATGGCGGGTGTTTTATCCGAATGGTGTACATAGATTCCAATCTAATTCAGAAGCCATTCCGACGATAAGTTTCCTTGATATTATTCGTAAAGTTCGAATGGTTCCGTTTGGGGGTTGGACACTCAACGAAATCGCTGATTTACGAGTATGTTTTACTTATCATCAGGGATAAAAACTATTGCTTGGAGTTAAACAATAATTGAAGCATGTTTGCTAAAGGTTGCATTTAGACGGAGTAATGTCAGAGCGGACGACATACGATTACTCTGGGATACAAACAATGGTTTCCGATTCAATATATCAAATTGGCCTTCAAAGGAATATTTGGGATCATATTTCTGTACAACTGGAAACGATCATAATATTTCGATCGCAAAGTTTTTTACACTAATCGATTTGAAAGGTGACGTGTGACACCTTTCTTCATTGATTTAATGTCAAATCAACAATAGTTGTAATTAAAAATAAGTCAGTGCTCTTTGAAAATTATCAGGATCCTTCGGGAAACCAGACTCTGATAAATTATTCATTACAACAATTGCAAGGACGGTTGACGTGTCATTCCAATGCGTATCCGGGAAGAACATCACATTCGAAAAATCTTTTAATAATGACATACTCAATACCGCTCTCATTACAAGAGTGAAGAGTCCGGAATTTAACCTTGTGTATCAATTGAATATCAGAACCCAGGGCACGGATGAAGGGATTGTCCGTTGTATTGAGATTGGTTCACAAAACCTTGTTCGTTCTTGGCGTGTACTAGTAAGAGGTAAGAGATTTTACGGTACAATGAAATGGAATGTGATTTAAAATTTTTGTCAAATTAATGATCAATTGATTAAAATCTCCAGATGTAAGACATGCGGAACCCTATCGACATTTATCGAATTCTTCTACCGAGTATTCATTTCCATTCTGGGTTCGACGGGACGCGACACGAGCTCGGTGCGATAGAACCCAGGTAGCAGAGGGTCTTTCCGTAAAGTCCATTACATGCAGAAATGTAATGGAGTGTGAAATGGTTAAATTCTGCATTCAACAAGTAACTTGTACTTGTACATGTAATTGTTTGTGATTGTGTGTTCTGGAGTCTGAATACTTTGTTGTTTAGGAAGCCTCTTGTCCAAATATCGTTACAATCAAACATTGCGAAGAGAGTGTGGACTGCTTTGACTTCAAGCCCCTCGACAATGGAATTTTGAATTGCCGGTTGCACAGCGACGGAGAATTTAAAGATGTGTCTGTGACATATTTTAAAGGATTTGACGGACTAATATGTAAATGAACACTTACTTTCAAATTAATTCGATTGTATGCATATACTTACTTCTAGAACTAAAGAGGGAAGAGTCGTGTCCGAGTTCGATTCAGACAAACTATGGCTCAATATCTCATAGAGTAAACCGGGCTAATTATTCCCACTTTTATTCTAGGGCGATTCTAAGAGTCATTATCACATACTATATGAAAACCTCGATTTGAACTCATCAAGTATGCGTTTTTCTCCAAAAAAAAATTCCCATGACATTTTTTATTTCGCGTAATTTTGAAATACCAATTTTATTATGTAACCATGGCTACAAAGTCAAAGAAATGGACTTCTGGGCTAATTATTAGCAACCCTTCGGCTAATTTTTCCATACCCTCTGAGTAAACGGGCTAATTTTTCCAACGGGTTTCGGCCTAATTTTTCCTACCACTCCTGTCGGCTAATTCAAAATACATTGTGGGAAAAATTAGCCCCTTGCTTTCTAGAAAAATAGGTATAGAGAAAATACATGGTGGCGAAAATTAGTCCGCCTCCCGAGAACATTTTGTTTAAACTTCGGCCCAAAATTATGCAAATCTGATCTTAATCACGTGAGAGGTAGGGGATAATTAGCCCGAAAGTTATGGGAATAATTAGCCCGGGCTTCCAATTTTCATAATTTTGAAAATGTTTTGCAAATTGTGAAAAAAAATTGAAATCGGATCATAAAAGTGAAGTTGGTCCTTGAACTCTGAATAGTTCTAACATTTTCAAAAAAATACCTAATGTGGTCACATGTTGTTGACACGTCAGAATTCCTTATCTCCGGAAGTGATTAAATCGTTGACCGGAAGGTCAGGGGTCACAAAAATTTCAAAAATTCCACTCTTGATTTTTTTTGAATTTTTTGAGTTCAAGTACTGACCGGAGTGTATTTGCTTGAGATAGGTGTGAGTTTTCCTCTTCCCTCACAAGTTCTTATTTTTTTACAACTTTGAAGTTGTGCGCGCATTGGATTTCTAAAAATATGGGAATAATTAGCCCATTAGGAAAAATTAGCCCGGTCTACCCTATAACATATTCTGTCGATAATACTTTGACCTCAGTTGCCAGTGTTGCCACTGGTCAAATTTCAAATTTTTGTGAATTTTTGAAATTTTATTTTCAAAGTTTTGAAAATTCTCCAAGGTTTCCCTGTAAATTCGCCCTGTAAACTTGCGATTTTTACGGGTTGTAGTCCATGCTGATTTCTGGAAAATTCATTTCAAGCCCAATGCCATGCGTGAATAGTGAAATAAAATTTCCAATTTTTACTTTTTTTGTTTCAAAATATTTTTAAGATGTACAAAATGCCTTAAAACTTGAATTGCTGTTGGGATTTTTGGTCAAACAAATTATTCCTGGGCTCCAGCTCAGGTGCAATTCCGACTTCCGTATGCACACATGGCATTGGGCTTGAAATGAATTTTGCAGAAATCAGCATGGACCACAACCCGTAAAAATTTCAAGTTTACGGGGTGGCGGGGATGGGGGGGGTCACAGAGAAATTTCAAAATTTCGAAAATAAATTTTCAAAAATTGACAAAAATTTGAAAGACCAGTTGTATGTTTGACAGAACATGTTATCTGAGATATTGAGCTATAGTTTGTCGGAATCGAACTAGGACACGTCTGACTTTTCCCTCTTAAGTACCTACTCTTGGACAGACTCTGATTGGATAGAAGCCCCGATTCCCGCACTAATTCAGTTCGAGATGGGCAACCTGGGAAGACCAACGTTGTACGCAAAGGATTGGTTGACAATTTCCTGCAAGGGTCATCGAATGCTCACAGGGGGACTTATTCAATGGATTCTTCATTCCAAAAATAATAGTTGGACTCATATTCAAGGATCTGGTTTGATTTCTTTTAACTACTCTTGGGCCAAGTCAATGATTTATTCCATCATTACTTACAATTTCTATCTAGGGAGGAATAATTCAGATGTGATCGTCAAGACAGAAAATCTGTTGGATGGAATCAAAAGTACGCTACACATTTACTTGACAAATTCCGACTTTGTGGGAGTAACTTGCATGGTACCTGTTTGGAATTCAGACAAATGGCTCAATGCATCCCATGAATTACATATCATAGGTAAACCAGAATTCAATATTGCCAAGTGTTTATCGTTAATCAAAAATACAATTTAAAAAAAAAACGTAGAACCAAGGAAACCTAAGGTTAAAACTGATGGGAATTACAAATCCTTCAAAATTGGATCCAAAGATGAATACATCTCTTGTGAAGTTCTCAGCGATCCGGAATCAGAATTGACTTGGAATAAATTGGTACACTTTTGTATATAGTATAATAACAATTTCTTTAATTTTTTAGTACTAGAACAATGAATATGAATTAATTTCAAGGGATCGAATGCAACCCACAACTTTACAACACTTCGTCTAGTCAATTTTGCTAGTCTACAGTTCCCAGAATTTTCCTCAAATGATGTTGGAGATTACGAGTGTGAGGCTAGTAATATTGGTGGAATTGATTCAAAAATATTTCGTGTGTCCATTGACGAAGGTACATTTTAGTAGGATTATATTTTACAATTATAAAATGAATTCCAAGTAACAATGGTGTCTTTGTGTCAATTTGAATAACTCCGTTAATTTTATTCTATTCAACTTTGAAGTTTACATTCTACTCGGTATTCGCAGGCTCAAGTTCAGTTTGGTTGTACTCGGCACTAACAGTCGTATTTATTCTACTGTTCATAAGTGTGTCTTTGGCATTGTGGATTCGTCGAAAATTACAAATAGCAAAGGTTATCACAATTTATATCTGAGATACAAAAAATTCATAATCTTTTTTTTACTTTATGACTTATTTCATCTACTTTCGACAGAGAGCAGACGCTGAGACCCAGATTAAAGAGTCCATTGATAAGTTTCTAAACGGTTATGAAGATGAGGATTCGAATGCAGACAAATATCCTTACAATAACGAGTACGAGATTCCAATGGAAAATCGAACAATCGGTGGTGTTCTCATTTACTATACTACAGAGTTAATTATTACTCTCATGTTATTAACGTGTATATTATTAAATATGATACTCCAAACTATAAGACCGCATTCAAGTGTTGGGTTCTGGTGCTTTCGGCGTTGTGTATCCTGGTAGGATGGAAGATCGTTCTGGGACAGTGGCCATTAAGACTCTCCACAAGAGGGAGCCCTGTGATCCTGAACACTTTCAAGCCTTGACGTCCGAATTGAAATTACTCATTCTTGTTGGGAAACATTCAAACATAGTGGAGTTGGTTGGAGCGGTCACGCTCAAAATTCATTCAGGTTCTGACAACACACTAAATTACTTATACGGGCTCAGGTACTCAAATATATTTAAACGACTCAGGTGAATTCTACATTGTATCAGAGGAATGTGTCCTTTGGAGTTTACAAAATTTCTTAAGATCAAAACGACATTACATGGGCCGAACTGGTGAAACTAGTGTTGATTATGTGGATCTGACAAAGTGAGTTTTCACTTATTTTTTTTAATGAAGGGAAAAATTTTATTCAATTTTTTTGAAAATTTTTTTCAATTTTTTTTAAAATTTTATTCAATTTTTTTGAAAATTTTCTTTCATGTACTTCACATTTTTGATGATAAATTTGTTTTTAAAATTTGTAATTCCAAAGTGATGATTGGAGAGTCAAGGAAGAGCAAGAACTCTTGGAATGCTTGATGAAATGGAGTTACCAAATCGCAGATGCCATGGAATTTTTATCAGCAAAAAATGTATGTTCGCAAAACTTACTTATTTTTAATATAAACCCAAGTTACGATTATAATGAATTCTCAATAGGTCATCCATGCTGATTTGGCAACCAGGAATATTCTACTTACAGCAGAACAAGATGCAAAACTGACTGACTTTGGTTTATCGCGGAAACTGTACAACTATGTGCAATACGTGAAGAAGAAGAAAGAACCACTGCCATGGGCTTGGATGTCAATCGAGGCATTACGGGATTTAACATTCAGTTCCAAATCCGATGTTTGGTCTTACGGCGTTGTCTTGTGGGAGATGTACTCTTTTGCCGCTGTTCCTTATGGCGGTATGAACTGGCACCCAGGATTTGTTCAAGACTTGATTGATGGCCTTCGACTGTCAAAACCAGAATTGGCAAACTATGCGATGTAAGTTGCTCAGAACAGATTATCATTTTGTTTGGAAAACCAAGATCAGATAATTTTCTGATATTACAGATATGACATAATGAAAAGTTGCTGGAACAACGAACCAGGAAATAGGCCAGATTTTTCTGGTTTGAAATATTGTCTTGAGAATATCCAGCAAGCTCGTAATTCCTGGTGAGACTACAATAATGTAATACAAATATCAAATCCTAAAAATGCACTAATTCTGAATATTATTTTTCCAGCATGTCAGTTGCGACAAGTCAATCAGATAATGATGGGCAACACATTAATGTTTAGACGAATAATTTGTCATTCACCTCAATTTCATCTAGAGATTTTAATTTTAATCGTTTCAATACTACGCCAGGTAGTTATTTTACAAGACAAATTAATTGTATGAATGTAATATGTGGAGTTGTCACGAGGAAAGAATAAAGAACATGATTAATTTGTTTGTTGGGTTTTTGCACATCTCGAAGCTTCTGGACATCTGTTCCGTGTCCACGTGCCAATTAGTGTCAAAATTACATGTGTGCGGGCAGACTGGACTAGGTAGTGAGTTTTAATTAATAGAACCGGTTTATATTCTATAACATTAACTCTTACAATTATTCCCATTGACTCCTTCAATTCCATGAGTTTACGTTCATCGTTCATGATAAATGAGCATCAGGAAACTACTTTTATTTTACGTTAGGCTATTAAGTATATTTAATACATATATTTAATACATTATAAAAAAGTGGTTTGGTTTCAATTACTAATTTACAGATACTACTTACAATTAATCTTCTTCTAATAATCACAGACTGCGAAGACCAATTTGAATTTTGAACTGGTTCTGTCGAAGGTTAATTGATTGTGTAATCATCCGCATTCTTTGTTTATTGCGACTCCTGGACAGTATAAAAGCAGCCACGCGTTCCAAACTTTGTTTCAATTCTACAAAATTAATTTCAATTAAAATCTGTAATTGTACGTGTACCACTTTTTTAAATCCAGGAAAATGAAGGCTTCACCAATTCTGGTTCTGGCCCTAGCTGCACTTTTCATGTGCACTTTCTCAACTCAAATCGGTAAATGAAAACGAGATAAAAACTATTTCAAAAAATTATTTATTTTTGTTTGTAAGTGGATTTTAATTATTTTAATTAATTATTTTACAGGAGAATCGACGGCGGACAATGGATGCCCGGATAAACCAATTGAGTGTTGGAACTACTGCAGTCAAAAGCCATCAAGGTCTGGAAACATAGGTGGAAACTGTGTGGAATCCAAGTGCGATTGCTATGTATAACCAACCATTTTAACTTTACATTAATTAATGTTTCAATAAATTCATGAGTCTCCATTAATTATGAAATAAAATTACAATGAGTAATGTTAACCTCGTGCTGATTAACCACTCCACCAGTTGAATTTATAAGTATTATTTAAATTACAATCAAATGAAATGCTTTGAGACAAAAGAATTTTCAAAAGATATTTTTAATTATAGTGAGTTTTAACTCTTTCGGACGAAATTTTTTGAACAAAGTTATTCGATTTATTTTTAATTACCTTGAGTGACATTTTTATTAATTTCGGATATGTGACCATCAAATCAGTTCAACAAAAGGGCGATAGAATCACACTACGAACGTGACCATTTTTCTTAACAATGCATTTTTACACTTTCTCCACAAGCTGCCTTTGTTTAGATGGCAGAAGGCTTTCCGTTCCGCCTTCTAGTACATATTTGAATTTTGAAATAAAAATATATGTAAAAATCCTAATCGTAATTGACTCGTACAGATAAACGAAATTACAGAGAAAAAAATCTGACAAATGTGCAATTAATTAATTTGTATTAGTAATTCAGAGTCTTACTACGTATTCTCGAAGTTTGCAAATTTATTCTACATGCCCAGTTAGTTTGCAAAAATGTATGGGCTCTATGTAAATTCAATATGTATTGATTCGTGTAGACGTATTTGAATAGTTGAATAGTTAACTAATTTAAGAATTCCAAGAACTGAATAGAAGTTACCATACGTACAAGTTCTCGTGGTTGCTACGGTTGCTCGATTCACTCCATAATTCCAATCAAAGGTTATCATAGATTCATCCCACAAATACAAATACCAACGAAACTGGCATAAAACTAACTATGCATGATTTACATGAATTAACTTCTCGATCCAGTACAATTTCTACATAATTAAGATTAGAGAATTTAGCATGCATAACTTTCCAAATAAAACTAGGTTCTCTATAGAGTACTCTACACTATTGACGGGGAAGAATTAGAGTACCCATCATGGGTACTCTAATTCTTCCGTACCCATGTCCATATAATGTACGTAAGTAGAATTGAGGAAAAGTAAATTCTTAGTTTAAGTTCACCACCAGTGGCGTTATGGCTAGTTTTGTCCTTTCTCTTCAATTCTAACTCGTTTATAGAACACATTAATTTGGAACACTTCTGTCACGTAATGTATTCTAAACGAATATTAGCTTTGGTTTTTCTGCTATTTATCTTAACTATCTCAAGTACTGTCATTGGACAAGACTTCAATTCAAGCGAAGAATGCAGGTCAGAATTTTCTAAAGGGATTCACCCAATTTGTACCTATAATGGATCTCCAAAATGCATTTCTGAAGGAGTAATTGAGCTTTCAGGGGCTGACATACTTTGCTCAGCCCCATATCCAATTGAAATTGTGTTGAAATTCCACAAGAAAGTAAGGTTTATTTCTTACCGATGCAACGACCTGACCGCAAGGACCTTGACATGATATATTTTTTCGGATGCTACGATTCCCCTAAGTGGCGTATCGCGAACTGCTACCCCACAACCGCTGCCTTCCGTGCACGTATGCACTATGTATATGAGGCTAAAATTTATAAAGTCGTATTAAAAAAAAGTATTATTTCTGCATGAAAATTTCGAGGAAACACCGCTCAGGGCATCCGTAAAATTTATGGCGAGTCAAGGTCCTCGCTGTTAAGTCACATCATTCCTATTGTAGCGCAATCCTAAGGTATAAATTGTCGTGTAATTTATTTGTAGATCATAGATGCTGTCAGTCTTAACTTTCCAGAATTTGAGAGGGCTGTGGGAGATATTTCGAAACCGAATACTTATCTTTATCACATTAGAATACTTCAAGGTTTTATTACACGTGGAAATTCTGACGTGAGATCGTATACCATAAGAAGTATAAATTCTTCGTCACTCTCAACTTCATTCCTAAATGAATACTTTTGTAAGTTCTCTTATATATATTATTTGAGTATGTGTCTTTTAAGGTCTAGAGTGCAATATTGCTCCAGTCCGATTGAAACAACTGGAGGTAACTGAAGAGAGGGGTTCGGGTAGTCAGATGAAACGTGCGATTCTGAAGTCAGCATGATCGCGATATTTTCGAAATTTTAAAGTGTTCAATAAGATTTCGATTTTTTAAAAAACCTTGATTAACCCACGAGAGATGGGCAGCCTAAGAACTAACCTCGATTTACCGTAGTTAATCGATAAATTCTAAAAAAAACTCGATCATGCAGTCGTCATTCAACCTTTTTCTCCAAGAATCAATGCGCACTTTCTCCAGGAATTGTCTCCAGTGTTCAATCGGACTGGAGCAAGTTAAAAACTCCTGATCGGTCCATGCTAACCAATGTATTTTTTCCTTTGTTTACTTTTGAATTTAAAGTTTTGGATGAAAAGGGTGTATCGAAAAATATTTTCACTTGTTGACTAAGTAAAATGAATCGAGTAAAGGGAGAGTTAATTGACAGTTCAGATTTTGAATAGAAATTGAACCATGTGCATGGACGAAACAGCACACGCGCGTCAATTTTTGACGAACAGACGTCCGCAGTAATTCAAATTGATAGTGTCAAATTAATTTGATACACCCTACGGTCGGGATTTGACCTTTCCTTCTGCCATCGCTATGACATTTTCATTCCTTCGATTGTTGATTGAGCACTACCCCTTAATTACAATAGAAAAGTTTCTACTTGCTCTTAGTCCTAAAAGGAATTGCAGATATTGTGAGATCACAAAAGAATCAGAGTATAATTCCGGTGATACAAGAACTTGTGAGCCTTCCTTGCACCATTGGGCATACCGGAGATTTTCCTGACGGGGTCCATCGAATCCAATCCAACTCAACCGGAGCTGCTGCGAAAAATTCTTTGCTCGACACACTTTATAAAGAAGGGTCGGAGAGAGGGATATTTCAAGTTAACTGTTCTAATGAGACCAGAGTGTTGGTAAGTTAATGTACACTATATTCGGCAAAACATATTTTCTTTTTCTGAATTGTATCCGTATCCACTCCAGACTGACTTTCAAATCAACAACATCCCGCTTGATAACAAACGTTTACTTTGGGATCCAATCAATGGTTTTCGTTTCAACGTATCAAATTGGCATTTGAAGAGTTATTTGGGATCATATTTCTGCACAGTTGGAGTGTCTAATAGTATGTTCCTGGACAAGAGCTTCACCTTAACTGACTTGGAAGGTGACATTTTTCGTGTTGATTGTGTCTAATATGTCCGATGTCAAAACGAGGGTCATTCGATCTTTCCCAGGTTCATTTGGTCAGCCATACTATGACAGCATTTTCATTGCAACAATTGCGCGAACGGTCGATATTTCATTCGAATGTATGTCGACGACGGAGGACGGAGATCACATTTGAGAATTCATTTAATTACAGCTTGCTCAATACAACTACTATTACACGGTCGAAGGGTCCAGAGTCTGTTCAGAATACAATATTTCATCTTATCTACCATTTAAAAATCAGGACATTGGGAAATAGCACAGATTTTGGTATTGTCCGATGTATTGATGTTGGCTCGCAAAACCCCGTGCGTACTTGGTGGGTTCGTGTACGAGGTAAAACTTTGTAACCAAAGTATAAAATGTGATACAATTTGAAAACATCCCCAATAGTTTACTTACAATTAATAGATGTACGTCTTCAGGATTCATCTCGTCGGAAGCTTATATTTCCCTTCTGGCTTGGATTGGACGCTTCAAAAGCTCAATGTTCTCCGCGTAGCCGTTCCGTAAAATATTTAACATGTAGAAATGCGATGGAGTGTGAGATGGTTAAATTCTGCATTGACCAAGTAAATTGTGCATTATACTTCTTGAGTCAGGGATTTTCATTAGATATGTGGCGTACAATGGGTAACACAGATCAAAACTGTGTTGACACTTCATAGGGTAGTGGGGATTAAACCAACCATTCCATTTTGTCACAATCACCCTTCTTTGCACTATTTTGTGTCAATAGGATGCCTCCTGTCCAAATATCGTTACATTCAAACAGTGCGAAACGTATGAGAACTGTGACGATTTCAAGCCTCCGGAAAATGGAATATTAAATTGTCAGTTGACTATCGAAGGGATTCACGTATTGCCCGTGACATATTTCAAAGGATTTGATGGACAATTATGTAAGTAGGTATTTAGCCTTAATTACTCTGGAATTATGTACTTCTAGAACGGTATATGTTTGTATAGACGCTGACTGGATAGATGCGCCGATTTTCGCACTTATTCAAATCGAGATGGATTTAATTGGTAAAACGAAATTGTACTCTAATGATTGGATCAAACTATCTTGCAAGGGTCATCGGATGCTCACAGGAGGGCTGATTCAATGGATTTTGGATTTCCAGAATAATAGTTGGAGTCATATTCAAGGATTTGGTTCGATTTCTTTTACGAATTCTTTATCGAAAGTCTATAGTTTATTTTATTAATATAATTTATATTTAGAAAGGAATAAGTCAGATGTGATCGTCAAGTCTGAGAATCTGCGGGATGGGATCAAAAGTACATTACAAATCTCCTTGCCAAGCTCTGACATTGTGGGAGTAACTTGCATGGTCCCTGTCTGGAATTCAGACAAATGGCTCAATATGTCACAGGAATTGGATGTCACAGGTAAGAAGAAGTTCTACGTCGCTGTCAACCCGATGTAAAGTCTTGATATACGAAAATAAGAGTTAATATTGAATACGCAGAGCCGAGCAAACCTAAAATCAAAACGACTATGAGTAACAAATACTTCAAAATTGGATTCAAAGATCAATCCATGTCTTGTGAAGTCACCAGTGATCCAGAGTCAGAACTAAGCTGGACAAAAGTGGTTAGGAGTATAAAAGAAAATTAATTCCATTTCTAAGTGAAAACAACTGTTTTAATTTCAGGGGTCAAATACAACCAAG
This sequence comes from Protaphorura armata, assembly GCA_034700305.1. NCBI lineage: Eukaryota > Metazoa > Arthropoda > Collembola > Poduromorpha > Onychiuridae > Protaphorura > Protaphorura armata. The sequence goes on from JAQIXO010000850.1 coordinate 12,208, forward strand.
AATTTTACAATCTCTCGTAAAGTTAATTTTGCAAGTTTGCAGTTCCCAGAATTTTCCTCAAATGATGTTGGAGATTATGTGTGTGAGGCCAGCAATAAGGCTGGAATTGATTCAAAAATATTTCATGTGTCCATTGAGGAAGGTACATTTCCGTTGCATACACATGTAGTAATTATCCAAATAGCAAGTCATATATGGTTCCATATTTCTCAACAGATTCAATTTGGATGTACATTGTACTAGGAATATTGCTTATTCTTTTGAGTATGGGTGTGATTGTTATATTTAGGATTAGTCGAAATCTTCAAATCGCAAGGGTAATCATAACTTAATCGAAACTAATCGAAACTTACCACTAGTCTACCTAACACAATGCCATTAATACCCATGACATATGTGTGTCTAAAACGACTTATTTTGACAGAGAGCTGAAGCTGAGACTCGAATCAAGGAATCTATTGACAGATTTCTGAACGGTTATGAAGATGAGGATTCAAATGCAGACAAATATCCTTACAACAATGAGTACGAGATTCCAATGGAAAATCTAACCATCGGTGGTGTTTCGTTTTATTACTCTAGAATATTAAATTATACGAGTACATTATTAAAGTCTTTTCAAATCGCAAGACCGTATTCAGGTGTTGGGTATCTGGTGAATTCGGTGTGGTGTATCGCGGTAGAATGGAAGATCGTTCTGGGACTGTGGCCGTCAAGACCCTCCAACAAATATCCAGGTACGACGTTGAACGTTTTGAAGCCTTGATGTCTGAATTGAAATTACTCATATTCATTGGTAAACATCCAAACGTAGTTGAGTTGGTTGGAGCTGTCACAGTCAAAATACGTTCAGGTAGTCTTGACAATACATATCATTAATGGCAGTAACTACTTTTGTAAAACTGCCTCCACTAGTGTACATTTCCATGACTCTTTGCAGGCGAATTGTACATTGTGACAGAAGAATGTGTCCTTGGAAGTTTAGAAAATTTCTTACGATCAAGACGATATAGTGTGCGCCTAACTTGTGGATCTAGCAGTGTGAGATATGTAGATCTGACAAAGTTAGTCTATACTTACTTATTTCTGTTCTTATTTTCTTTTGTTTCCCGTTATTAACTCTCAAAATACGCAGGCAAATTAGACTTGGACTGGGCTCACAATCTCACACTCATAATTTAAAAAATTAAAATCATTGTTAATTTTTTACTCCCAAAGTGATGACCAGAGAGCCGAGCAGAAGAAAGAACTGTTGGAATATTTGATGAAATGGAGTTACCAAATCGCAGATGCCATGGAATTCATATCTGCCAAAAATGTGTGATCACAAACTTATTCATTTTTTCGAACAAAAGAAGTCATGATTGTACTGATATCACTGATAGGTCATCCATGCAGATTTGGCTACCCGGAATATTCTTCTTACAGGAGGACACGAAGCAAAGATAACTGATTTCGGACTATCCCAGAAGTTGTACAACTATGTGCAATACGTGAAGGAGAGAAAAGAACTTCTTCCGTGGGCTTGGATGTCAATCGAAATATTACGGGATTTCAAATTTAGTTCTAAATCTGATGTTTGGTCCTATGGCGTAGTGTTGTGGGAGATGTACTCCTATGCCGAGGTTCCATTTGGAGGTATGACCTGTGACCCAGAATTTGTTCAAAAATTGAAGGGGGGACATCGGCTTCCCAAACCGGAATTGGCAACTGACTCAATGTAAGTAGTGTGTAACTGACGTGAGACATTATTAATAAAAAAAATACCAGGTAACCTTGACCTTCTCCGATATTACAGTTATGAAGTGATGCGAACTTGCTGGAATCACGAACCAGGCAACAGACCAGATTTTTCAGATTTGAAGAGGTCCCTTGAAAGCATCAAGGAGAGTTTGGAGGGTTCACTCTCACAGGCTAGGACACATGACAACACGAATACTACTTTACTCAATTAATCAAACTTTTATGCATGCATTTCCATGATATCAATTTGGATTCTGCGAAATCCAGTGATTCGACACTATTAGTGATAAATGTATAAAGATGGGACATAAGTTCAAAATCTCGAACGAAGAAATTCAATTCATGGCACTCATTAAAAAATTCACTAGAATTAGAACTAGAGAAATTGGATGAGTAAATGTTAATGATGTTTATTAAACTTAGAAGGTTATTTCTTGGACACACTACTCTATAATTGACTAAACGTACATTTTACGCCCAGTGAAGTTATATAAACCGTAGACACTCTAATAAAAGCTCGTACGGTGGTACTAGAAAAATAACAGTTGATGGGTTTGAAATGACATTCGCTACAAATCACTCTTATTTTGCGCTGCTCGTCCCGTTTTTGCATAAGAATACCTCACCTGCGTGTGTCGTGTAACAATCACATGTCTCTCTCACGAGGAAGGATAATTAATTTTGATGATATTCAGTCAGAAAGCGGAGTGTAGAGGGGTTGGTCAGTTTTAACTCATTCCAAATAAACCATGCATGTGAGTTTTCTTATTGGTGAAAATTTGAATGAGAACAATTGCACTGTATTGTTTACGCCATATTAATAATTGAGTGTACATTGGACTTTTTATATTATACATGATTTGTATAATAATATTCCATTGTAGTAGAACGGCTCTAAAACAAACCTCGTCAGTATTACTCATCGCTAACACAAAATACTACACATACAACATTACTATTACTACGATAAGACCATACAAAAAATACAAGGTCATAGTCGACTGCATGTTGAAGCCTGGTAGATTGGCAACTCATCCTCTTTTGTCACACTTGATATTTACACTCTGTAGACCTTAGAGTAAGAACGCCGCCCTGGATAGAGGGCAAAAGGCATGGCGTTTTTTGCAAAATCAACAAAATCTGGCGGCCCCATACTGAGAGATCCGAGTAAAGTTTCTTCTTCCGTCGCTACGGGTTTCTCGGAAAAATGAAGAAAATC
>JAQIXO010000851.1:0-15168 GCA_034700305.1 Protaphorura armata
GTGGGCCCTAGCGGCGACCCTGGATTTTTCAGAGACTTAATACCCATTACAACATTGTTCAGGAGGTCAAGGTGAAGCTCTGTGCAAAGTTTGGGGTCAATCGCTCTGAATCGGGCCAGCCACGTTAGCGCCGCGATCTCCTTTGGTAAGGGTATCCAAACGCTCCAGGATTTATATGCAGTTACTGACAGAAAGTTTAGAAAGCCGAAACGCTAAAACTCTATTTGAAGTCTTATCGATAGAACTGAAAGATTCTCTAAAGTATGCGTATGCGTCAGTCAAAATTAATATTTATAATTATGTTGTTTAGTAGAAAAGAAAACAATAAGTTCAAAAATTCATTAATGTTCACATTAAAAAATTACGCAAAATATTTTTATGAAAATGATTCGAAACATTAAGTTATTTGTCGAAATATTGTTACACCCAATGACCTAATGGAAACCAAAGTTAAAATACTGAATTCAATGATTGTATGGAGCATGACGACTTTAATAAAAAAAACTCTGACTCTGACATAAGAGAAGAATTTCGGAACAGTACACTGGATAAAAATTAAAAACTCTAATTATTTATTTTGTTACTATATTATTGTAAATAACACAGACACGTTACGTCTGAATAAAAAAATGTAGTATCATTAACTTGTGTGTATTAATTTGTGTCTACGAAAACCCTTTTGAGAGGCGAAACACTTTCCACACGGCTCACACTTGTAGGATTTCTCTCTGGTGTGTGTCAGTATGTGTCCAGTTAGTTGACTACTTTGGGTAAAACATTTTCCACAAAGCTCACACCTATGAGGTTTCTCTCCAGTGTGTATTAATTTGTGTTGATTTAAATGACTATTACAGCGGAAGCACTTTCCGCACACTTCACACCTGAAAGGTTTCTCTCCAGTGTGTATTAATTTGTGATAAGTTAAATGATCACTACGACTAAAGCACTTTCCGCACACTTCACACCTGTAAGGTTTCTCTCCATAGTGGCATATTTTGTGTTGAACCAAAAGAGAACGAAAGGAGAAAAATTTTCCACACACCTCACATTTATGTGGTGTCCCTCCAGTGTGAACTAATTTGTGTGTCGTTAAAAGAGTTTTCTTTGTGAAACACTTTCCGCAAACGTCACATTTATATGACTCGAGTCCCGCGTGTACTAACTTGTGTATAGTTAAGCTCCCTTTTCGAAGAAATTTCTTCCCACAAGTATCAGAGACGTATGGCTTCTTCTTTTTGTTAATTCTTTTATGTCTGGTCTGATAGTTTGAATCTTCAATACATTTGCGACGAACTTCAGAATTAGAATTGAACCCCTTCTTCTGGGTCTGAAGAATTTTTGAATTCAGATCATGTGGATTTCTTGCTTCAGCATTGTGTATTCTCTTGTGTTGAGTTAAATCATAAAAAGTAAGGAAACCCTTTCCACAGGTCCCACACTTGAATGGTTTGGACTTTCCTCCCTTAGAAATTGATTTCCTTTGGATCTGATTTGAGTCATTCCTGTGGGAAGATGGTTCTCCTTCACCATCAGGTCCAATAGTCAAAGCAGGCACAAACTCATCATCTAGGTTCTCAGCATCATCACCATGAGGCATCTTCACTTCCGATTTCTCCTTATCCAATGGCACATCACTCGGAGCAAGGCTAACTGGTTCTGCTTCAACTGAATTCCTTTCCTGAGCAGTTCCAGTGTTATTTCCATGGGTGAGGAGGAGATGTTGTTGTAATTGTTGGATGTATTTCTCACAAAGTCCACAGTTCTCTCTCTTCTCGCAATTCTTCAAAACGTCGACCAAAAGTTTCAACTTTCGATATATGCCACAAGACTTGTCCACGCTCAGTGGTGAACTTTTCTCTCTTTCCACCTCACCATTTTTATCTGAATCTCTGTTGGAAAATCAAATGCAAATTAATATCGGCGGATGGTCCAATTCAATAGGCTTGTTTGGAACGAATGCACAAATGTGCGTTTTATGTTTGAATGAATTTGAGCTGACTTGGGGATTAATAATTCTGACACTAGAATAAAATATTTAAAGATCAAAATTCAAAGGAACACGACAGAACTATATTTGCATCAACCACCATTTTGACAACTTTTACAACATACCAGAATTAAAAAGAAATACTCCGTATGACTCACGCACACACTGTGCTTGTCATTGTCATTCACTTTCCATTTGGATTTAGAGAATTTCTCTCTAAAGTCTGAAGGGAAAACGTTATCTGCTTATAGCCTATAAGCAGATAACGTTTTCCCTCCAGAAAGAAGTTAATCCTTTCCCAAAAATCCTAAAAATGCCTAAAAGTTATAGGCATTTTAGGGATTTTTGATTATAATGTTGACCCGACCCTATTGTACAATTCAGTCATTCCACCAATCTTAACCACGATATGACGAGGTGACGTGAATTAAAATGAATCCGACCAGTTTTTTTAACCTCCTTTTTTTGTAAAAAAAAAACATCAAACTAATCGAGGTTATTTCAAATGCGCCGTTCAATTTTGCAGAAAAGAAAAATAGTTTTACAATCCTTAATAGTTTTAATTAGCTGCTATCTAACTTAGCTTGGATCTACTTCTATAACGGAAGATAGATCACAAAACTTCTTCAATTTTTAAAAGCGGTGCAGTAAAAGTATAACATGGTACGTTCAGCTGCTACTTTGCTAGTTTTGAACAAAGCGCGGTGGTCAAAAGCTGGCGTGTCAGTTTCAGTTGAATTTTAAAACTAACCTATGAACTTTGTTTTCATTATGGAAGCTTTCCATTCTCTCCAATATGACTCTGCACTCTACGTTTGGGTTGAGTTTCCAATCCTGAGAATGAGAGGAAGATCCAAGGTCAACGTCAAGGTCATCTGTGATTTGTTCATCGTTAATGTCAATTTCCTCCACAATGAACTCCATGATTTCCTTCAACTACAAACAGAGATTTTGGTTCTCGGATTTGTGTGAATATATTTAGTTGTAGTTGTAATTAATATTTTTAAAAATCAATTTTAATTCAAACGGTAGGTGGTAGACGTGACTTGAACAATGAACAGGAACAAATAATTATGGTTCTGAATTCATTCAACAAAATTAGATGGCCACCGTGAACAGGTTAGGCTTATGGGGTATAAAATTTTTATAGCGCGCGGTGCGCGGCGGTCTAACAAACTAGTGGACATTGTAGGGATTGGTCCCCTGACCTCAAAAAAAAATTCAAATCTTGGCGCTCGCCATCTTGAATCGCCATTTTGGATTTTCCAAAAGTGCTCCGATCGGGCTGAAATTTTTTTTGGTGACACTTGGGGACCTTCCGAGGTCACCTGTGGTGAAAATTTTGTCGATCGGCCATCTTGAATCGCCATTTTGGATTTTCAAAAAGTGCTCCGATCGGGCTGAAATTTTTTTTGGTGACACTTGGGGACCTTCCGAAGTCACCAGTGTTGAATTCTTTGTCGGTCGGCCATGTCGAAGCGGCCATATAGATCTACCAACCCCCCGCAATGTTAATTCATTATTAAAAGTTAGGTTAGGTTTAACTGTCTACGGGCCGAAGGCCCGCCCACCCCAATACTAATTCATTGCGTTACTGTTAGGTTTTATAACCTGCCTAACACATTTCCTATTCTACTGATCTACCAACCCACCGCAATATGAATTCATTATTAAAAGTTAGGTTAGGTTTAAGTGTCTACGGGCCGAAGGCCCGCCCACCCCAATACTAATTCATTGCGTTTTAAGCACTCTTACAAAATGCAATATGGCCGCTTCGACATTGCCGACCGACCAAGAATTCAATACTGGTGACTTCGGAAGGTCCCCAAGTGTCACCAAGAGAATTTTCAGTGCGATCGGATCACTTTTTGAAAATCCAAAATGGCGATTCAAGATGGCCGATCGACAAAATTTTCACCACAGGTGACCTCGGAAGGTCCCCAAGTGTCACCAAAAAAAATTTCAGCCCGATCGGAGCACTTTTGGAAAATCCAAAATGGCGATTCAAGATGGCGAGCGCCAAGATTTGAATTTTTTTTTGAGGTCAGGGGACCAATCCCTACAATGTCCACTAGTTTGTTAGACCGTCGCGCACCGCGCGCTATAAAAATTTTGTTCCGGCTTATGGAATCTTACCTTTGCTTTGCTGTGGTGAAAATTCAAATTCGTTGAAACCCTTTCACTTTTAGTGTCAATTAATTTTGTTTTAAAGTTTTAAAGTTTTAGAGTTAAAGAGTCTTAAAGAATAGACGATGAACGACAAGAAAGAAAAAGTCACGGGATCGTCGAATAATCGAATTTTTGTGAATGTTGAATTTCCCTGGAGTAGGACACAGAATGGGTTTCAACAAGGGGTTTCATATATCCCCTGTTCACCCTTGCTTTGATTGAATGTGGTATCAATTTTCACGAACTGCCTGGCAATGTGGTGGGGTCTGCGGCCTATGCCGTGTGGTGTGACATTTTTATAATCGGTCAGTCCGGATAATTTTTGCTTGAACTGATTATTTTAAGATATTAGAAGTATATCGGATATCGGAAACTCGCAGAACAATAAATTACAGTACGTCGTCAGAAATAAGCTATGCTGGCACAAGATATTGGGAATGATCCGCCATGATCCTCTCAAATCCCTTCATTAGGGTTCAATTCCCCGGCATGTTAGATTTTTTTTTACATAATATAACGCGTTTTTAAACAATGCAGTGGGTTTTCGCCTCTCTAATCGTAAGACAAATTAAATTTTCGGGTTCAAATGAATGTTGTCTATTAATATTCTAGACATTAAACACATACGTGATGGTGTTTTTATTTTAATTGACTTCAGCTGTGTCACTTAATGTGATATATGTATACATTTCTATTTCAAACATTCAGAAAGATACAAAAATATAGTGTTATCAATAGGTCTAAAAGTAGACGGTTGTCCAGTTCGACGCATCAGTAAAAATGTTATAATATTGTGTTGTCTAATTCATATTCGGAGTAAACCGTAAATAAATATTCCTGTCAAGTTGGGACAAAAACAATAAATATTTTACTCCACCCACTGTATAGAATTGTTTTTTTTATTTTCATTAAACATTTTTCTCGCCTCACAGTATACTGGACTTGCAATTACTACAAGCTATTTCACATTATCTTGCTCTTACAATCTTATGACCATTTTAAACGTGCAACGGTACAGGAAATCCAAGATAGAACACTGCGGACTTAAATTAAATAACTATTCATTTCTTGTCATATGAGTATACTGGAAATAATGTAATGTAAGTACTAATACATAAGTGTGCAGATAATTATTGGGTATATCAGAAATGTCCATATTATTACGTGTCGTTACTGTTTCGCGTGTACTAATTTGTGTCTACGAATACCTGTTCCAGATTTGAAACGCTGTCCGCACAGCTCGCATTTGTGAGGCATTTCTCCTGTGTGTGTTTGTATATGTGCTTTTAGATAACTATTCAGTGTAAAATGAATTCCGCATAGCTCACACTTAAAACGTTTCTCTCCAGTGTGTATTAATTTGTGTCTACCTAAATCACCCTGTGAGCCAAAGCGCTTTCCACACACATCACACTTGTAAGGTTTCACCCCAGTGTGTGATACTTTGTGTTTAACCAAAGCAGAATGAAAGTGGAAAAACTTTCCACACACCTTACACTTATGAGGTGTCTCTCTTGGGTGTGTCAGTATGTGTCGTGTTAGATGACCGAGTTTGGTAAACAATTCTCCGCACAGATCACATCGATATTGCTATCTCCGGTGTGAACTATTTCGGGCGTGGTTGAATGAGTTTTATTTGAAACATATTTTTTTCTATCTTCTCTATTCAAGGGACGTGGATTTCTTGTTTCAGCGTTGTGAATTCTCTTGTGTTGAGTTAAATCGTAAAAAGTAAGGAAACCCTTTCCACAGGTCTCACACTTGAATGGTTTTGATTTTCCTCCCTTTGAAATTGATTTCCTTTGGATCTTATTCGGGTCATTCCTGCTGTGGGAAGATGGTTGTCCTTCACTATCAGATCCGGTAGTCAAAGAATGCTCGAACTCAACATCTGTGTTCTCAGCATCATCACCATGAGACATATTCACGTCCAATTTCTCCTTATTGAATGGCTCACCGCTTGGATCAAGGCTAATTGGCTCTGCTTCAACTGAATTTTTCTCATGAGCAGTTCCTGTGTTATTTCCATGGGTGAGGAGATGTTGTTGTAATTGTTGAATGTATTTCTCACAAAGTCCACACTCCTCTCGCTTGTCACAATTTTTTAAAACGTCGACCAAAAGTTTCAACTTCTGATTTATACCGCAAGACTTGTCCACACTCTGTGGTGAACTCATTTCGGTTTCCGCTTCACCATTGTTATCCGAATCTCTGTGGGACAATCAAATACAAATTAATATTGGCGCATGGTCTAATTTAGTAGGCTTGTTTGGAATGTAATGTGGCGCAAATGATGCGTTTCATGTTTCAATGAATTTTAGCTGACGTGGGGATTAATTATTCCGGCACTAGAATAAAATATTAAAAGACAAAAATTAAAAGGAGACCGACAAAACTACATTTCCGTCGACTTGACAACATTTACAATATACAAAATTAAAAGGAAACTAACCAGTTTTTTTAACCTAATTATTTTGTACCGTAACTTCAAATGCACAATACGATTTTGTGGAACAGGAGAATAGGTACAATCATAGGATTAAAATTAACTGCTATCTACTACACTTCAGGGTGGGCAATCGGAATTATTTTTTCCGATTCCAATTATTACAAATTCGGATTCCGATTCTGATTCTAATTCTTAAAATTCCGATTTTCGGATTAGAATGTTTGAAATTTTTTTTAATTCTGATTCCGATTTCGATTCCACAAAACGAAAAAAACCTCCAGAAATCCCAATTTATGGCAAAATAATGCAATAAAAAAAATTGTCTTTCGCCGCCATTTTCTCTAGATTTAATTTTGTTAATAAAATATCCTAAAAAAGTGAAAAAGTTCGCACAAGCAGATCGAATTCAAAGGAAAGTCTGTCTCAACGCAAAAAAAATTAAATTTAAATTTTTTAAATACATATATTACCCCGCTTGTCCCAAATTCCATGCGCAATTTTTCCTATTCCGATTAATCGGAAAAAATACTTCCAATTCGAATTCCGATTCCAATTATTTCTGAATTCCGATTCCGATTCGAATTCTAGAAAATACGGATTCCGATTTTTCTGATTCCGATTAAATTTAAAATTCCGATTTCGATTCTGATTCCAATTCTCTAAAAATTCGATTATTTTTGAATTCCGATTCTGATTGCCAACCCTACTATACTTAACTGGAATCTACTACTTCTATGACGGAATATATATCTCAAAACTTCTTCAATTTTTAAAAGCGGTGCAGTAAATGTATAACGTGTTAAGTTCAGTTATTTTCCTATTTTTGAGTCAAAAGTGGTAATCAAAAGCTGGTGTCAGTTTCCGTTAATTTTTAGAACTAACCTTTGAACTTTATGGAGACTTTTCATTCGCTCCAGCATAACTCTACACTCCACATTTGGGTTGAGTTTCCAATCCAGAGAATGAGATGAAGGGCCAAGGTCAACGTCAAGGTCATCTGTGATTTGTTCATCGTTAATATCAATGTCTTCCTCAATGAATTCCATGATTTCCTTCAACTACAGACAGAGACTCCAGTCTTCAGATCTGTGTGTGTGTGAAATGTGAGTATATTTAGTTGTAATTATTTATTTTAAAAAAATTCGATTTTCAAACCTTTGGCAAGACTTGATTACGAAACGAATATGTATTGCTCTGAATTCTACCAAATTAGTGGGACAACCGGAAGCAGTTAAGTTTATGTAATCTTACCCTTGCTGGTGAAAATTCAAATTCGTTGAAATCCTTTGAAATTGAATTGTTAAAATTTTTAACAAGTTTAAAAAAATAGACGATGAACGGCTGACGACGACGACGAGAAATAAAATCTCACGGAATCGTCGTATTTCTGTGAATGTTGAATTTCCCTGGTGTTGGACACAAGGTATGGGTTCAACAAGGGGTTTCACATATCACCTGTTCAGGTGAAATTAATGGGTACTTTGAGTGAATCTGCTATCAATTTTCCGGATTTTTTCTAGTATACGGATTCCAATAGACGCCGGGTCTGTAATAGAAGCCGGTCTTTATTAGAAGCCGGGTCAACCGTAGAGTACAATGCTACTAATGCTTAAGCTCTATGGCACGAACCATAGAGTGTCCATGCACTTAATGCTTTACTATATGACTCTGCTACCCGCACATACTAATAGAAAGCGGCTTCCAATAGACGCCGGGCTTGGTATAGAAGCCGGTCAAAATTTTCGATATTACGAATAGAAGCCCGGGCCTCTATTAGAGAAAACCCTATGTTGGGAATGATCAGCCCTCCTATCGAATCGCTTCATTAGGGTTCAATTCTCCGCCATGATAGAGAAGGTCTTTAGATTGCATAGCGGGTTTTTCCCAACGCAGAGCGTTTTCGCCTCTCTGTTATATAAACTAAATCTTCAGTTCCGAGTGAATGGAAAATACGTGGTCGTGACTGTTAACAGATTTCAGCTAAAATGATAATTAATGAGGTGTATATTACGTATTTATTTATTTGTAAAGGATTGAAAATTCAATGAGTTTCATGCAAATAAATCATGAACGTAAATGCCACGATAAAAATATCAAAGAAAGCTGCGACAAGTTTCAGTAGGGAAATAGAAATAATAGGTTATATAAAAATTATCAGTTTATTTTAATGTGTGACAACACACACAAATACATACAAATCCAAACAATTCCTAGGAATAAGATATGAAGGAATAACACTCGAGGTTTCTATTTTGGCATAGAATTGGTTAGAAGTTACACTAATTAGTATCAAGTATCAATGAGTGTCAAGTATCAAGTCAAATTAAAATCAATTCATATATGGATCACCTCGTCTGATTTTTACGTAACACACATAACCTACGCAATTGGATGAGATAACATATTATCTATAAATTGAAACGAAAGTTGATTGAATACTTCATACTGTCAATGTACTCCGTTCGGTGTGTGTCCCAAGAGTAATTCAGAAGCTTTTAACCCTGCTCATTCTGCTATTTCGACAATTAAAAATTTAAAAAAAATCAATCATGATTCAAAATATGTTAATTTGTGTCCTTCTACCGATCCTTGCCAGTGGATTAGCTATTAATAACTTGCAGGAGCAGTACAAAGGTACGTAATTTATTTATTATTTACATTTAGCATATATTGACAAGCTTTATTTTTACAACATCAAAAAATTTTAACTTAATTTTGTAATTATATATAGGTTTCATATACTTGGGGAATTTACAGAGAGGACAATCAGGGCATACTCTGAGGTATTATCTCAGTTCTGAAAAGGTAAACATATTTGAATAAAATTTAAAGGTAAATAGGAATAAGTATTATGTACAAGCATAGCATGATATACAATTTTTTTTTATTATCAGGCGAGTCAAACTGACGCCGCCGCATTGTGTAAAGAAGCATTTAATGGTCAATTGCTCAGCATTTTAAACGGAGTCGAAAGCAATTACATTGCTGAACTTCTGGCCAGTGATCTTCCTTCGGGTAAGTTCGCCCTCTATGATTTAAGTACGAGTATAGTAACCTAGTAACCAGAAAAATACATAAAATGTTTTATACTTTTATTTTTCAGGATTTATTCATACATCTGGTTCCAGAGTGAATGTTAGCTCTCCATTTATTTGGACCGCAATGAATCCTCAGCTTCCAGCAACTCATTTCAAGTGGGCCCCAGGTGCACCGAATTCTCTTCCAGCTTCCCTTTGTATAACAGTAGGACGAAATGTCGGTGTGTACCAATGGTACGCGGACACCTGCTCAGACCTTAAACAATTTATCTGTGAAATATAACAAAGTCCAACTTATTGATTAAATACTAATAAAATATATATATGTATACATATAAATATTAAATGAAATCCTACATCGAAGATCTATATAGATGTTGAATGACGTCTGTGAATTTTGCTTATTGTTATGAATGGTACACATGAATTGTTTTATTTTAGGAGAAGCAAGGTGTTATACAAGGTGACGCAATTTCATGTCATAATGTTCTTTCTCTATTTGGTTACCCTAAAAATGTTTTTCTGACAAGGGAATGACGCGAGCTGTCTACGAGGACCTTGACACGCCATATTTTTTTTTGGGTGCCCCGTCATGTCCTGAGTGGGGTTTGGACAATATTTTCGTGTAAAGTGAAAACACCTCAAGATACTAATTCTTGAAGTTTTACCCTATATACATAACCATTACGGACCAGGGAGGCAGCAGGACGGACCAGGGAGGCAATAGGGAACATGGTAGGCGTTTTTTTCCTGCTGCCTCCCTGGTCCGTAAGGATTATGTATATGGGGTAAAACTTCAAAAATTAGTATCTTGAGGTGTTTTCACCTCAACACGAACATATTGTCCAAACCCCACTCAGGGCAAGCCGGGGCACCCAAAAAAAAATATAGCGTGTCAAGGTCCTCGTACACAGTTCGCGTCGTTCCCTTGTGAGAATTCTAATCTTATGATTATATCACTCGACGAACACGTACGAACTTGTCATGTTGTCTAATTTTAAGCCCCGACTAAATAAATTCACAAACTGGAACGTAAATACAGTCTGGACTGAACGATAAAAACAGAGACACGCACAAGTACATACGTGAAACATGTTAATTAATAATTGAACAGGACATAACTTTCCATTGTACGAAAACTAGGATCTTGTTTGCCTTAATTATTAACTATAGTACATCGGTCCATATGCACAACAACAGGTACTCACGAAATAAACACATTAAATTTAAATTTGTGCCGTTCCCTCATTCAATTCCATTCCGTTCCTTTCGTAATCAATAATAACTTCTGCTTCTGTTTCTCTTGTATAGAATATATCAGGAAATCCATCTCTCGGCTCTTGGGTGTGACATTGAGAATTTCGAGGAGAAAATACCTAACATTATTAAATTGCAATTTTGCAATAGCTTTTAACAACAGCAGGAGAAGGGCTGCATGCTGTGCTGAAACTGAATAATTAAATCCGCCTCAATTAAACAGAAACTATCCTTCCCATCATTTATCTCCTCATCTTAAGTGTTCTCCGGTTCGCTTCGCCAAATATGCTGTTTAAAGCGACTTCTGACTGGCAATTATTAGTACCGCCTTAAATGTCCCTTCAATACAAATTTAATTAACGTATTAATTTAATTGTTCGGAGTGTTTCGAACGTGAAATTCTGTAGAAATGATTTATGACTTATTCACTAGGTTTCGTATTTCACATCAGACTGAAATAGCTACCGAATCGATGTTTCTCTTCTACTGTCACACTTTGACGATTGATTGTGGCAGAGGAATATGGTCTGTTAACTACGAAATATATCACAATACTAATTTTGAACCCCGAACAGTTAGTTAAAAAAGTAACGCAGACGATTAAAAAATGTTGACAAGGAATTCATTCAAATCCATTTCAACGATTTATCGAACATCCTGTTTCCTCAAAACAGTTCCATTCACATGGAATTCTGATCTTTTTCAATTAGAAATTGTGGACGGGTGGTCATTCAAAATATATTTCTTGACTGCGCTCTGCACATGGTCTTATTTGAGTTTTATGATCATGAGGTACGTTCAGTATGTCCAGGGAAATGAGGGCACAGGGAAAATGTTCAATCAATTCTTACAGATCGTACGATTCTCTCTCATTTCAATTCTGCAATGGGCAGCTCTGAGACGAAGATTGCAAGTTGCCATTTTTATTAATCACATGCTCCATTTTAATCGGAAACTGGAGAGTAAGTTTTTGTTCAATTATTTTTCATTTTATACTTTTAAGTTTTTTTTTAATATTTATTTTGTGAATTTTTTTTATGAAAAAATTAAGGAATCTTCCAAGATAAATCCACTGTGCTGAAGAGAGACAAATGTGAGATAATTTTAAAAGTCATGGTTATCGTTGGATACCTCCAAGTAGTCATCGCTACGATTGGTTTCTGGAGAGACCCTGCAAATAACGGTCGGTCGTACTATTCCATTATTCCGGAGAATAGTCGGCACTGGTTACTAGCAATCCCATTTTTCATAATTTATTTGGTCAATTCAATGATCTACTGGAGCGTGGCTTTGTTCTTCCTTTGTATTATTCTTGCCTATGGATTCAGCACCACTAGATGTCTCAAAGAAATCAAGTAAGATTAAAAAAAAAGACTATGTGATAGAAATTGAAAATAAATTTTCTAATTGAACGTTTCAGTCCAAAAACAAACAGTGAATACACAATAAAACTCCTGCGAAAGAAAACAGTGTCATTCAAGGCATTCCGATGCATTCAAATAATCAACACAGAATTCAACACGTGCTTTGAACAATTACCAATGCCTGGCCTTCAATTGGGAATTTTATTGATGGGAATTCTCCCTCTTTTTATGACTATTCGTCTCCACTCTTCAATCCCATTCTCGGCATTCATGTCTGTCCCATTAAGAGCGACATCTAGTTTAGCCCTCATCTCGACATTCTTCCCAAACTGGGCTGACCTACATTACTTGTCACTCAAATACATTGGGAACGCAAAACATTTACCACTGCTAGATAGAGCGGATAAGAAATTCATTAAATCTTGTCGGCCCATTAGGATAAATTGTTCATTTTTATTCTATGTTCGAAAGTTCACGGAATTTCGTGTTTTTGGATTCATTTTGTACTACACAATGAAATTATTACTCATTTTTAGGACTTAATCGTAAAACCGTCAAAGGCCTTATCATGTTGAATAAACTCATTTATTCATTTAAGTCAGAAATCTAGTGTGGATCGGGTTTTGATTGCGCCTTTTGCCCCTTCAACTAAATATTTAAAATATAAATGCTGATTTCTGTTGAAAGTCTATTAAAGTAGTAAGGCATGTAAATATAGAATTGTGTAAACTGAACCGTGTGTAGCTTGGATTGGACTGGTACATTATTGTGTATTATCTGATAAGTTTTTGAGCCTGATGTGGACATACTATATAAACCCCCTAAACCACGTCTGAACTGATTTGGATCTGACGTCGTCATCATCAACCAGTGAACCAGTGCCTCTTCATTGATCGCTATCACTATAAGATGTATGTACAAGAATTGATAGAAATGAAGAACTTTGTTCACTAGAACTGTCGTGTTGTACGAGATACTTGAGATTCTTGCATCCGTTTGTGCTGGCACATATGTATTTATTGATGAAGAATACCTACTACGCAAATATTTCTTTCGTTATTTCGAAGAGATTCTCAACCTCCACGACTCCCCTGCATACCACAATACCACCTATTTTTTTAATTTTTTTAATTGTTGCATTCAGATATGGTGTGAACGCTGTGATACTCATAATTGACATTGATTTTTTATAGGTTGACTGCATAAATTTTAATCAATGGGTAGTGCATCTAGGTATTAAGAATTTTTCCTTTGCAGTTTGGAGTATGTATAATTCATACAACTTAAATATCAATACATTTCAAGGGGAAGAGATGTTACTATCCTTTGCAGATTTGCAGTTTAACCTTCTTGTATGAAGTAACAATTTTGTAGTTGATGATAACGAATAGAAATATTAAATAAGAAGCCATGCATACAAAATTTTGGATATTAGTGCCCGAATGTCATAATAAGTTAATGGATTGAATGACATCCTGACCGAATTGAGTAATAAACGCCAACGCCTAAACGTATTATGCTTAATACTAAACACAAATAAATTTTCATTAGTCCTGGTGTTAGAATGTACCATTGAATTAAATTGGATTAAAAGTAAACAAGTTCTAGTAGCATATGTGTGTATAGTGATAGAAGCTCGAAAGTACAGTGCCCTAGTTTGTCAGTACCTCCGTCGTGAAGTTCTAAATTTTTGGAAAGCTCCGCTAAATGTAGGTGTGATTTCAACGTTTTGGTCTCAAATGGATTTCTCTCCGTATTTTCAACCTTGGTTCAGACTTTGTTACTATGTATTTTTGGTCCCATTTAAAGTTGAAGCGGATGGAAAATTCTACATCGTCTCATCAAATCCGATTCAGAAGGTTAACAAGAGATTTTCGTTTTGAGATGTCATTTCATTAACTATAGGAATGTCAATGTTTCTCTTAATGTCTAACGTGTAACGCTACCAATGCATATTAAAATTTCAAATCTTTACAGGTGATCTGCGGAGTACTTCACACACTTGCCTGTGTAGGAGCCATATTTGAAGTTAATGGAACGGTCGCAGGAAAAAGTCAAAGGAGTGATCCTACATTATTTCTACGTATGTTGGAAAGAATAAACTCGGCCAGCTTCTGTTATTTATTTTTCTACTTGGTTTGGCGAAGGAAGGATCTCGTTGTTGCCATTTTTGGTCAACCTGACCAGTCTATCAAATCCAACAAGGTATTCTATGGACTTAACCGTAGAACTTTTATATTAAAAAAATGACATATTTTTTACCTGCATGCAGATAACGCGCCAGACGATCTTCATCACAGGATTCTCATTTTTGTTTAGCATTTTTGCATTTGTGTCATGGGTCGTGTCTTTCGATATTGAAGACGTTGATTTGAAAGAAACACTGCGAAGACATGCCAAAAGAGTTATCTCTCAATATTTTCGATATGGATTATCCAACGGAAGCGGAACTAGCAATCAGTCCGATATTGAAATTTCATTCGCTGTGAAATTTTTAATTGGTTTATCTCTAACTGCTCGTATCTACAAATGGGTCTTGACTGATATGATCATGTTGTTGACTTTAATCAGTTCATACGTTGTTTTAAAAATGGCAATAGAATTTCAACAACTTCTTCAATGTTCCCGTTCCTCGGATCAGATTTTGGAATCAACTGTAAGTTGTACTTCTTACTTATTATAATTTTTATCTCTTATAAATAATCAACGTAATTAAAATTGTTGATTAACTGATAACATTCTGATACATTTAAGGTTTTTGAGAACTTCCGGAAATTGAATGATGTCGTGAGCAAATTGAATGATTTTCTAGGAACAATGTATGCCGTCGTCTTCGCCGCATTGATAACATTCTGTGCGTTCAGTGTTGTGGACATTATGGACTCTGGTTCATGGAATTATCCA
>JAQIXO010000852.1:0-15165 GCA_034700305.1 Protaphorura armata
GCAACAGTTCTATATAGCTAGAGTATAGCCGAAGGTATAGCCGCTTTAACGTTATACCCATGGAGGTTTCGGGCGGTAGTCCCGTGTGCCGTGTGCCATGCCGTACAAGTACATTGTCGGATAATTATAATTATAATAAGATTAAACCGAAACTGAGCGGATTCCACGATTTCTGGCTAGGGCATTAGACAAGGAGCACGAATTTAGTAAGTGGTGCGAATGCCGAGTGCTTACTTTTCTTACAAGCAAATCCTAATTAAGTCATGTTATTATAAGTTAATTAGTGATTTGTAACCAAAAGAAGGATTAAGAAGTAAAGCGTCCTTAAGGGCACATTCCAAATTCCATGGCAAAATTCCAAATTTTACTTCTAATTCTATTTTATTCGGAATAGAGTATCCAAACTTTCTGGGAATTTTGAATTAATTGACAAATGAAAGTATGGAATCTTAATTCAATGTGAAAATTTGCAAATTCTGAAGATAAATTTCAAATTCTAAATGCCAATTTCCAAATTCTGAAGAAAAAAAGTATAATTCCGAGTTGTTGAATTGAAAATTGAAACTCTGAGGATCGAGGAATTTACCATTTCGAAAAAATTTCAGTCCGAGCTATTTATTACTTTCTCCCTCACACGTGTAGTACTTTTTCTGCATTTCGCAATAAAATTTCTGACGTAGATTAATTAAGAGGCATTGCTTGTAATTTACTGCACCTCCGTAGAAGTATTAAGTATTACATATGATCGGTATTTCGCAACAATACACGTACACGAGTAATACTGTATTAATGCTAAGGATGCGGATGAAGAGATATTTAAGAATAGAGTCCGTTGTAAAAGTAGAAAAAGGCCTGAGGGACGGATGGTGGCCGAGGCCTGCCTGTACTTGTACTTGTACTTGTACTTGTGAGTAATGATCTCATCTCTCTGATTGACACCCTGACGGCATGGCATTATCTGGACAATTACCTGCCCTCCTCTGTGATTAATGAACCATTCCTTCCTTCCCTATTCCTCATACACATTTACTTGCGTATTATATTGTACGCATTGCATATTTTAAAAAATTGTGTTGAAAATTTTCAGAATTTTTTTGAAAAAATCGTCATCTGTTTTTCACCAATTTTTTTTCTTTCATGAAATTCCAATTAATTAAAATATTTTTTCTTCTTAATTCCAGGTAAAAAATGGCGTAGCCTGACTCCAAATGACCGAAGACCATTCGTGGAGGAAGCAGAACGCTTGAGAGTGCTTCACATGCAAGCACACCCAAACTACAAATACAGACCGCGACGACGTAAGCAAACGAAGAGAGGAGGAAGACGTCCGAATGAAATCTTACTCCCTCCACTCCAGACAAATCATTCTCAAGAACAACATCATTACAATACGAATGGGGGTGGGGCCGTGGGGCCGTTCTCCGGGTATCATACTCCAGATGCATCACCCAATGCCAGTCCTGACCCAGAGCATCCTGTCAAGGAATTCCGAAGGGTCACCATTCAAAACGGTAAGTCAAAACAGCTCTTTAAAAACATCGTTGTCCGGGGTTCGATTCTCCGACCCGACTTACAGAGGGTGCTTCATCCAAATTGGCCTGGAATTTTTTATAAGTGCCTGAGTTGACTAATGGCAAGTTTTATTTTTAAAGACGTTTGTTTATTTACAAGAGGTAATTGGAAATGAAGCCTAGTCTGCGCTGCGGTGTAAAATAAACATTTGACTTGAAGTGATGTGTTTGAACCTTGCGGCAATCACTGTAAGTGTAAGTTTGTCTTAAGAGATTGTCAATAAGTGCTTGGCGCTGTGGTCTCCGAGTGGTCACACTTCACTTCAGTCTGTCTTGTGAGCACTGAGCACGTATACTACGTAATATTGTAAATCACGGTGACTGGGATGAGTGGGTCTTTAAAAAAAGAAACAATGACACGAGGATAGTTGATGAGATTTATTAGACTCTTATTTATTGACTACGTGCTAACTAACTACTATTGACAAACACAAACACACACGCCCGCCTGCCTAGCTTCTTTGCCCAACCCAGGCACAGGCGATTTTCTTATGTCGCCCATCAATGTAAATGGAAATAGGAATGGAAACGATGACACCTTTGAGCAAAAGTTAAATAAATCCCATTATTCGTGTTTGTACAGTGTGGTTCATAATATTTTGGCGTAGTTCGCCACTTAATTCGTTTTGGTAACACTCAGCTTTTGCCAATATTTTATAAAGGACCCTGTACTAGTTTTTACATAACAAGAGTGCGTCCCATTCATTTAGTTGACTCGTCTACCTGCGCTGCCTTTGCCTAATTGTAAAACATTAAATGATGACTAGACAATTTTTAAATTAGTTTGGATTGCTCGATTGCTCGTTTAAGAATAGATTCGAATCTTTGGACAGGTTTGATGGGGCGGGGTAAATTGTATGAGACACTTGGTTACGACGTTAGGATGATTCGCCATTAATTATCTCATTTTCTGTCAAATCAAGTGTCGTCACTTTGTTCCGGCGACTGTGGAATAGTTTGCGCAATAAAATATCTGTACATTGCAGAGTCGTGTGCCCTTTTCCAGAAATTATAATTAACTTTAACGGAAAATATGAAAAGAAATGCTGACACCAGGTATTGAACCCGTGACCTCATTTTTTGTGACTCTGCTCCGTCTATAGTACATCTAAAATATATACTAATAAAAATATTTTGAATTTCAGGGCCAGGTGGCGGAACAGTCCATCAATCTCACTCAATACTGGAATCTCCAGTGGATCACCACAGACACTCTAACTCAGGTGGTCAGTCCAACCAGAGTCAACAAGGTCAAACCCAAGGGATGGAACAACAAGTGAACGTGAACCTTCCAACCCCAGAAATGTCACCTCTAGAGAATTCAGACCGTGAAGGCTTGACCTCTACATCCTCATCAGAGGCTGAGCAACAACGTTGTCAAAATAGTAAGGGAAGTCCTGTCATGCAATTGATCACAAAATTCGGGAACAAAGCCTACCATCGTGCCACACCCCCATTTGCACAATTTACCTCCCAACAACAGCAGCCCCCAACGAGCATTAGCAATAACAATCATCATGAGTCCATTTATGTACAACACCAACTCTCATCTCACTACCACCGACAACAACAACAACAGCAGCAACAACAACAACAACAATTGCAACAACAACAACAACATCAACAACAAGCCTTACAAGATTATTTTGAAATGTCGGCGTCTCCACTCTCAGCCCATCATTTGATTTATAACAATGGCTATGACTCACCCGTGTACGGAACACCTGGGTCACCAGCCCCATGGCTCTCTCAAGAAGAGTCGGACAGAGTGACTTATGCCATTGAAAATGGTGTGGGTGGAGGATACACTCATGCGCATGCGCACCCACACGCGCATGTTCATGGGCATGCGCACCCGGACCACCATCACCATCATTATGACCAATACGCACCACCCCCGACGAGTTTCTATGGAGGATTGGATGCAAATCATAATTCATTCTATCACTACGGAGTCAAGATGGAGCCACAAGTTGATCTACTGTCTTATGAACAGAATGGGAGTCCAGGGAGTAATAATCAAAATTCAAATAGTACGACGAGTAGTTTAACTCTGAGCAATGAGTACAGCAATGACCAATCAACAACACCCACCAATAATAATAACTCTTCGTCTAGTCTCATTTATAAAGCTCTCTCAGAGGCTTGCAATAACGCCCTCTAAATAGTGAACTTGTTTCATGGTCCTTCGAACCGGATGACATTTGGTCCTTCGAACCACCGAATCCAAGAAAATACGACAAATAGCTTTAACGGTTTAGTTTATTACTAATAAATTAATATGTATAGTGAATTTTAAACGTGGTGCTACGATCGAGTTTGACATGACGAATTCCTTGCCAAGTCCAAAAACAATATGAACAGTTGTACAAAGAAACATTTACAAAAAGAACATTCCCGAAATTTGAAAATTTTATTGTGAGATGCCGCGACCGAAAAATTATTTGAAGAACAACTACGAGTATTCTGAATGTATGTGTAATTATACTTCAATATTTAAAATTTTGAAGTTTTGAATGCTATGAAAATGTATGGTTATGGTTCATGGTTGAATATAAAATATTTTATCATTATTATATGCTTCTTCGCATCTTTTTAGCGTTTGGGACTATTTCCATTCTATTCACGGGTAATTAGGTAATAATATTCTATTAAAATTTTTATTTAAAAATGTATTCCAGAGCAATCCGTTCACATTCGATCCCATAATTAATTTTTAAAATTTTGATTAACTTTATTTAATTAACTAATTAATTTAAATTATACATGTTATTTGTGTTGCACATTTTATGCATTGCATTCCGAATGAATCTCTTCGTACTTTATGAGTTATTTGTGAGTGAATATTCAACAAAGAATGCAGAAAAGAAAATCCAGTTATTTTATTATTTTATTAACAGTTATTATGATTGTATTCCATACATACGGAATACACATTATTTTAATTTACATGATAATAATTTCATTAATTAGCTAATTAATTTTAAAATGACAGAAGTTTACATGCATACACTTTATTTATTGAATTGAGTTTCCGACTGTGACAGGGACCGGTAGAAATAATTGTCTAATTATCAGAATCACAAGGGGGTCTTCCTTTTCCAATTCCATGTAGTCGTAGTCGTAGTGGTGACGGTTTGATTTATATTATTACAAGTGGATATTTGTGACACCGTGAGAGTTTACCTCGTCGGAAGTATTTCAAGTTTTCAGTTTTTCCCTTGTACTTCCGTCTTGACTGCCGACTGTGTCTTTTCTCTCATTTCCGCATAATTACTACCTAATTAATAAAATTTTAAGCGGTGTAAATAATGTAAATACGTACGTAAGTAGTGCAAAACATTTTTATACTAAAATACATATTCCTTTTTTAAAAAAATGTAAAAAATAAATATACAAATCCGGGAAGTCCTCGATTTCCATGTAAATACTACAGTAAAATACATTTAAATAAATATTTTTAATTTCTAACGACGGGTTGTATGTTTACAGGGTGGTTCATAATTTCTAACCATCACCCTCAGTGTGGTCATTCGTGCTAGCTTGAAAATTGTTATGAAACACCCTGTACATTACATAAAATATGGAAATGGATGAAGAATGCTTGAATTATTTACTTGCGAATTCCGTATACATTTGTGGGAATTTCTTGTCCTTATGAAGTTGTATTATTTTAATTAATTACACACCCTCATTAATTTTTACGGATAAGTATCTTAATTTTATGTATGTAAATATGTATGTAGGATTTAATTACTCATCGCACGAAGTAAGTGTAATTATTATTACTATTACTATTTCCGTCATTCCCTTTGCCCTGCCCTAGTGTTAGTTAGAATTGAGAGTCAACAGTGCAGTGTTAACTTAAAATATTGTTGATGTGTGCTGCACTACGACATACATAAAAATAATACGTATTATATTCTTCATTCATATTATCAATATGTATGTGTAATAAATCATTAAAATTTTTATTTAAATGCGAACTGTCACTGTGAATTTGTGTTTGTGTTTGTGTTCTATTTTTGGCGAGGGTGTTAGAATCATTTGCATTTACATTAATTGCATGGGTTGAGAGACATCTGTCAATCCAAAGTGCATTTCTGGAGGAAGAGGTTTCTCTTTGTGCATTCGACGTCCATTGTTACAAAAACCAGGGATCGAATGATTTAGGTTTGCGCGATCTGAGTTTAACAGTTGAAATGAATGACTACCTTGTGCAAGTTGTTAATCCTAATCATAATTGTGCATATGCAGTACCTACGTGAACACTGTGTCATTTGAGGTTACAATTTTTATTTTTATTTATATTTTGAATGCATTTTTTTAAATAAACCAAACTTTGGCCTCTATTTCGATTGTTCTGTCAGATATTATGAATTACTCCGGTCAAAGTTAATTTTGCACAGCTGACGAACACATATGTACGTATGCTAATCCAGAATTATGAAATGAAGGATATTTGGAAAATACTCAAACCTCAATCCAATTAACATTGAACTTGGTATTGGCCATGAACAGTTTGTTTAGAAATTATGCACTTGGAAAACCACAATACAATACAAATAAAAAGGATTCTGTAAAAATACAAATGCGCAGTAATTGAGATATACACAGGCAGAATGTATATCTTGAGATATTGCGATCAATCTTCGATGTGGTAAGGAATGGCATAATCCAGTCAGTCAGTGAAAAGCTGTGAACCACCTTCTACTTCTGATATGTGTATCATATTTTATGTTGGAGCACTTTATAATGTGAAGTATTTGTGGCCACTAGTACCGCAAGTAGTAAGTGTTCTAATGTGGGTCAATCGTGAGAGAAGTTAAGTTAATTCTGAGAGAAAAGGGTTAGACTCCCATTTTGAGCAATCATGTTCAAAATTCATATTATGAGTGAACCGAACATGAGCATAACTGCCTCAGATAATAATTTTGATATTATCCTGCCTGTAGCTGCATACCTACGATTTTACTGCTTCCGACCAACATGACACTACAAATTCGAACATGAATCTAAATAGCTTCAAGTTTGTGAATCCCAAGTACGCATGTTATATTAAGAACCCAGGGAAACCAAGTTTTATATTCTAATTTTCTACCCGAAATGTTCAATTAACTACATATCGTGAAATATTCTCTGCTTTAGTTTTGAGAAACTTGTTAAAATAATTTGTTTTGTAGCTTCTTAAGAGACTATTTCTCTAAGACTTTCTTAATTAAAAAAACTGCGTAGTTCTTCAAGAAATTAACGTCCAGAGGTCAACGGGAATGTGAACATGACGTCAAAATAAGACAGGCATTACGTGCCATCGCCGTGTAGGTCTCTCAGAAAATTCAACACTGACCCAAACTCCTCTGCCCTTCGCAAATACCACTTTGGCAATTCGCAGTCGCATTTCTCATTTCGCAAGTTGTTGTGGACTGTGAGAATGGCACGTTTCATTTAGAAAGATTTCTTTCACCCTTGACTGCATGTTGTCGGATATTCCACCGTTATCATAAGATACGCATATAAAAAAAATTGAGAATCCCATACTACCGCATACCGCTTCTGCTTCTTCCGCTAATCAAACTGTATCATCTCCTTTAAGTTTAAATACTATGAACTAGTCAAGTGAAGGGAAAAATTAAAAACGGACCAACAACGCATTTCCTTTCCCGCGCTCCCATCCATGGCATGGCGTGGCCACGCCATGTCAACATATGATTATAAACCATGCAGGTTTTTTTTTAAAAAAATGAGTTTACTGCTATAGCTAGGTCAACACGGACAAGACCCCAATTCTTTCATCAGTCTTAACCGAAAGTACCGTTTTGGACCCATAAAACGTTTCAAAAATTGTTCCTGCCGTTTCGCTGTGTATCTGACTCCGAATTTGTATAAAAAATGCCAGGGCCTTGCTATAAAAAAATACGAGTGAAGATTTTTGTTTTCATTAGTGAAGGATCTTCCCACCCGCACACTCAATCAAGGGAAGAGAAGAAGAGACTGAATGGCGCAATCAAGATGAAGACCCTTCCCATTCCCATTCCCTCGTCATATTAGTCAATAATTAATTGGGTGAATCCATCGATCAACAAGGTCTGTTGCGTAGCCTTAATACTCATCCCTCAATTTATCATCTTATGAATAGTAAAACTTGATCAGCTCATCAGCTCCAAACACAAACACCAAAAGAATCACATCGGTGGTCTGCGTCCTGGCTGATTCAGGCTCTGCTTTTTTGCATACAATTTAGTGCAAGTGCATCTTCGATGTTTATGAATGAATTGGATAATTGCTGGATTGATGATGATGCCATTTAATTCTATGTCTGAATACGAGTGCAGAAAAAGTTTAAACCTTGAAGTCCTTGCTGTGGCTCAGCTTACCCATTGATAATCAAGCGCGAGCTCGGGCTTGGACAGTCAATCAAAATTGATGGATTCAAACTAAAATTTAATTCAAGGTCATTTGTCTGATGAAGAGCAAATGTCTAGTAAGCTGTGCCTATGGCGGACTACTAATGATTTTGAAATATTATTCTGATGAGGTGCGATTCGATTGAGATTCCAATTGCAATAATACCTTACAAGGAATTCAAATTGCTCAATCAAAATGTCAACTGGTGGGGAAAAAAGTGACGAAATTTTTGCTCGAAGAATTGATATGAGTTCCTCATTGGATTGCGGTTGCGCACTTGCACTGAGTTTGCGAAAAATTGAAACCGAGCCCGCGCGTGCGTTCTTAGCATTTTTAACTTAGCACTTGTACTTTTTCAGATCGTTCGTTCATCAAATTTAAAATTAGTGAAATGAGTCCCACCCATTTTATACGAACGACTTTCCCTTTTACAAAACTTAATTGCAATGTTGAAATATCTCTGCCATACGGACCGCCAAATCTGATTTAATTATAATCGTGATCGTAGGGATTTATGATGTGAGTGAATTAAACGAACTGAAGGGTTACGAGCGGCATACCAACTGCACGTGTTGCAGCGCTCGCTCGCGCTCTGATCGATCGCTGCACTGATGTAAAAATAAACAAAGTCAACTTAGAAGTAACAAGGAACACTATCGACATGTAAAATTAGGCCTGTCTGTAAAACTGTAGCCAACCTGTGAAGATTCTCTCAAATATTTTATTTGTTTCAGTGCATTCGAAAATAGTACCTTGTTAATTTAACTAAACTAAGAAGGGCGGGTCAATTTTAGGTTGAGTTGAAAATCATGTCGTTTCCAGTAGAGCTCAAGTAAAGTAGTAACCGTAAGTTGAAAAAAGTTCAAAGGTGTGGCAAAGGCAAACGTAAAACCCAAGTAGCCGCTTCAAAGCCGTTGGAGATCTTCAAAAGTTGTTCTCTTAAAAAAATTTCTTCCTCTTCTTCCTTCCTGCCTCCTCCATCCAATCTCATCTCTTCTGAGCTAGTGCTAAGCTAAACCAACAACAAAATAATCATATTTACCTGTACCGTACCTGTACCTCACGATTAGGCTACCAACCTAACCCTACGCGTTACTCACAAAAGTCGAGTCTGCCCATATTAAATTTTTTAACATGACAGAGACCTGCTACCTGGATCCTTCTTGAACTCTCAGAATCTATAAAATTGAAGACCACACAAATCCCATACAAATAAAATCCATGCAAATGTACAGCACAGGAGTCTGACTGTCCGAATTAATAATACAATCCACACACACACACTGAATTTTAGGAAGCGAAATTCGTGGAACTACTGGGCGTACTCAAGGAACCATCATAAATTGATACATTGCATTACATAATTTTTTTAATTGATTATACTTGTGAATTTTTACATACAAAAGTAGTCCATTCTCAGTAGGAAAAATACTGGACCTTATTTTGCAAGCTGGTATTGGAAATGTTCATGCAAAATTGATTATACGAACGACGCGACGCTCGCGTCCGCGGCGGGTTCGCGTCGTGTCGTGCATTCGCTATGCATTCGCATTCTGTACTTACTACAACAAGTTAATTTTAATTGCTCCTTTGATGCGCAGATCGAGAGATCTGAGGTTTTTTTGTAGGCCGTGAATTTGATCATTTGATCATTGATGATCAATTTGGTTACAGAATTTATAAAAATGTGCATGTATGATCTATGATGGTGTCCTCATCTTCAGGGACGATGTCTGTCTCAGCAGGAGGGGGTAAGTGAATGTAAATAAGCTACACGAACACGACACGACACGACTATGCCAAATTCCAAATGCCAATTTTAAATATTCAATAAATACTAATTGCAAATTAAAATTAATGCAATACAATGCAGTTGAACCTCACATTTGCGATTCGCGATTCGTGTACATAAGCTTAATGGACTTTGTAAAATGTAAGTAGTAATTTAGTCATGGCTTGTGCACATGTCTAACCGTGATCACAGTCACAGTCACCGTGTCCATACCGTAATCCGCAATCCGTAGTGGTCGCATGCCCGTCGCACTCCAACATTTCTTGTGTAGCGCATTGTCATTGTCAATCAATTCAATTTAAATTTTTGCAATTTTCTTTTATTGTCTGGTTTTTTAAGTAAAATTTTATGTACGTTAAGAAAACCTGTTGTTGACTCATACGTAGTTGTAAGGCATCCAAGAATTTTGACCTCGAGCCTGCAGATTTTTTATTCAAATATGAAAAATTGAAGAGGTACCCCTAGTAGTAGGAATGAGCTGAAGTCGCATGACTAAAGGTCAAAATAAGCAGCCAGCTACCGAATTGGAAATGAACAAACCGTTACACATTTTGATTTAGAATTGATGATTATGGCTCAGGCAGGATCCGTATCATTGTACCGTGCTTGCAGAGATGCACGAATAGTATACGTACGTAAAAAAAATATATCCTTGAGTACCCGTGCTGTGATATGTTGTGTTTTCTGTATAGCATGAGCATCTGTAAAGGCTAAGGCTACATAATCATATTCGACCGTCGGAGATCATTTATTATTATGGATGAGATCCATGGATGGACGTGGGGGACAGATTGTCAAGATTCTTGATGAACTCATCCTTCATCCCATCAAAAATTACAAGGCCCAAGATTCAAACCCTTTTCTTCTTCTTGCTTTAAGACTCCGACGTACGTCCATTTCTGTTAGACCTTAAAATATTGCACAAAATTTTTATCCTAATAATTCGAACTGAACAGATTTATATGACAATCACTCTCAATTTAACTCCAAAAATTCAAAGATTTTGTGAGCAATCTTACCCAAATATTTTTTGATACACCTGACATGCAATTTTTGATAAGCCGTGGCCATTGATCACTGGCCAGAGCTGAGCGAGGTCTTAAAAATCTCGGAATTCCTTCCTGAGCTACAACCGCATCCTATTTATTGTTACCGGGATATAAGAACATGACGGAACTTAACTTGGAAGTATTTCTGCTGTGTCACCTCATTGGCTTCGACTTGGTTCTCGTGGTCCGGTCGTGGTGTACCGTCCGCGTCCGTCCAACTTCAACCGTCATTGTAATGCAATGCGCAATGGCATGAAAAAAATGAAGAATCACTTTCATATTATTTACTAATGATTCCTTCCCATGAGATACATCACATGAGATATCCCGTCCATGCATAATTTAAATGAATGAATGATTGTAATTAGGTCCGAGTGTACGAGTGAGTGTATCAAATCTCAAACTCCATTCTTGTCATGCTCTCTTAACTCTTGTCTTTCTCAGAATTTCATTTCATTCACTCTCATTTATTCTTTACATAATCATAGCTAATAATGTCACGGAAGTAATCATTGTCATTTGGAAATAAAAAAAATCAAGTTTGCTTTGCATTTGCACGGCTCAAAATTTTTTGGAACTCCACGTGATGAAATTTGAAGGATGAGATGATCGGAGGAGCTACGAGCGGAAGGATCATCAAATAGCTAGATCTGATTGGAAGTTGACACGGTCATACATTCTCGGGGCTCATGCTCGATCTTCTGGCACTATAAAAAATGCTTCCTTCTCTGCCAGTTCCTTACAGGACACAACATACGAGATGGTTTGAGTTGATTTGATCATGTGCACAAAACTTTGGCACGATTTTTCCCTGCTCCCGTGGTTTTACGTTAGTTTGGGTTCACCAATCTTTTGGTGATCAGAAGTAGAAGGTACAATTCAGTAAGGGCTTGGTTGGTTTATATATGGCCTAAGCAATGGAATGGAGATCACGATCTTGGATCTTGCTTGTGTTGCTCTGTATGGGCGTCTCAAAGGCTCCTCGTCATGAATCTCCTTCAACTTCATTTCATTTCAGTCGGATTGGATATGTTCCTTAGTTGAGCTTCAGTTCCGAGATCACCATCACAATCACATGACATGTCGAGAGACGAAGACGATCCCAATAATATTGCTCCGCTTCATTGCACTAGCTCGAGCTCCGATCCCTATGTCACAGTCATGGTGTTATTTATTCAAATTTCAGGATATAGTTTCATATAAGGACAAATTTTTTACTACATTTTTACATTTTTAAACATTTGATCGAAGGGACGGATGACATGACAGTCCGTTAAGAGATGCATGGATATTTTTGTACACGGCGTCCAGTGCGCTAGTCCTTAGTTTACTTGACATAAATTTATGGAGTCACACTGGGACCGTAAATCACTCGACGTTCCTTTGCATTTGCGTTGCATTACTCCCAATCAAGGTGACTTATCCTTCGTCATCCATTTTATTTTATTGTAGCGTTCATCGCCGTTCAACGCAGTACATGTACGAGAACGAGAAAACTGACTGGACAAACCGTGTCTAACTGAACACAACGAATTTCAATTAATTAATTCGGATTTTTGGAGATAAATTCGATAATTAGTTCAAAGAAAAGACAGGAAAAAGCAAAAAGTTATAATTTTTAAGAAACTACTTTAGAAAAATTGAGCTTTAATTTAAAATATTTTTGGAACATCTTATAAATTCTTTTTGCAGCAACTTAGATTATTATTATTGCTACAAGCCATCAAACGGTGTAATACATTTTATATATGAACCCGCAGTACATTCCTACGCTTATTTCCACCGGAGAAAATTTTTGCACAAGTTCGTGCAAACAATTTTGCACATGAATTTACAACGCTGGGTTACGAGATTCTTTATTGAGTCAGATTCAGATTTTTGCATAAAAACATTAATGTATTTTTCTGAGCCAGTGAACTGACTTGACGTCAAACAATAATGCGAATTTCCGGATCCGCTAATAAATCAAATATAATTCTGAATTCTGAAGAAATAATGCAGAAAACCACTTTAGATTGGAAAGATTGCGAAGATTCTTACAATCAGACATGTAAAAATTAAGGGCAATTCTACTACATGTCAATTCTATGATAGAATTTCTATCAGCAAAGTGATGGAATTCCATCTCATTTATTTGATGGAACAGAGCGGAAGCTCGTTTTGAAAATAATACGGTGAAAAATGCCTCATTTTTCTTTTGTACTATTCTCAGCGAGCAATGCAATGCAATGGCCTAGTGTTTCCCTTATCTAGATTATTGAATTAAAATTAATTAAATTAAATACACACGGAGTATAATTTTGGACGGGTCTCCATAAACCATTTAATGTAACCAACCTGAACCTTCTTTTTCATGTAATATAATCGTTTAATCCCCATGTGAATCATTGTCCGTTTATAAAATACGACGGTACGTCTTTTGTACACACTACACACATACATTAATTGAAATGGTGAGAAATGTAAGTAGTACTTAAGAGTGCGTACACAGTTTTTTATGGTCGTATGCTTTGTAAAACTAACTCAACTTTTATCATTTTTGGGATCAAAGGAGGAAAACGATTGTAAAAAAATGACGGACGGGTTTAGTAAAGTTTGCATGACAAAGTTCCATCACACACTCGCACTCACTCCCCTCAAACCCAACCCTTGAATTTTTACCTTAATTTTAATCTCTCTTCTCTTCCGTCTCACCACTCGCACTCACTCTAATAAAAGTAATTATGACAAAAGTAAATGGCTCCGACTGAGCCGTTTAATTTATTTCCTTAACATTTCACAAAAATGTAGTGAAACGTAGCGGTCTGCATGCCCTGTCTTTTTGCCGGAGATTCTGGGGTTCGATTTACCGACTTACAGAGGATGATTCAGCCAAATTGGCCTGCGATTTTTTCCTAAGGGTTCCTCCTCTCTGCGCTGCGCAAATAACTCTTTGACCAAGAATGGGCATTGTCTATTAATTTGTTCAATGCGAATGTCAACTACTAGGTGTAAATTTTTTTTAATAGTAGAAAAAAACAGTGGACAATCGATCGACTAGTCGTTTTTGTTTTATGAGGTGTCAATATCATTGAGGAGAGCCAAGACAAGATTTTTATGAATTAATATGAATGAAAATTGAGAATGAATGAAAACTTGGATGAGTTGAAGCCAAATGTGTTTGGTTTGGTTGTTTGGAAGACATGATTTGATTAAAAGAACTCATGTGAAGTTTTTTTTTTGATAGTGAGACCACATGTGAGATTTGTTTGAGTTTTGAAAACTGGTTTCCTGAGCGTGTTGACAAGTGAAAGAGTGGGCTAACAAGTTGAGGTTGATCTTAATGCCTGTTCCTCTGTCACTTAACTCACCCAAAGTCATAGATCCTCCGAGGACTCGGGACTTCTAATCTCGTATTCTAGTCTTTCTCACACAATATTAGCTTTTATTACACATCTTCCCGCCCTACCTTACTTACTTACATTTACCTACCAAAGTAAATAAATAAAACTTGCCACTTCAAAAGCAGATAGGAAGAAAAAAATGTTGGTTGGTTGGTCTTGGTCTTCTTTCGGATTTATGTATTTCTGAGTTCAGGACGTCACATCGCATCGCTGCGATTGCGATGTTCTTTCAACAGCAACGTTTTATTATCTTGTCTTGTTTCTCTGTCTGCCCAAAAAGTACAAACACATAGGGTTACTTTTACTTTAAGCATGGCGTGCCGCTGACAACATACTCTGGATGGAATTGGAATTGGAATCAAAAGTCAAAACATTTTAATACCTACTTAGAATTTAACTCCTAGACTCCTAGATTAGCGAACCAAAAATATTGATACGCGAAGAACGGACATTTACATACTAAAGGAGTTAGCCATTTTTGTAAGTGTCATTTTATGATTTTTCAAGGGGACTGGCATGACAGAACGCAGAAGTAGTTTTTTATACATATCATAAATTGTTATAATTCTCTAGAAAATGTATATATTATCTCTGTTTGGCTCCACAATATTGGTTAAGTCACATATTATATAGCTTAGCGCACAGTGTACACTGCACTGCAGAGTCAGATACTCGTAAGATATAAGGTTACGTATCGGCGTTCTTCATTTCTGGTTAAATTATATGGTTATATATGTATCGTCCCTGGGTCCGTGGAATGGTAATTTCCCCATACGGATAATACTATAGGCTGCACACACATGACCACGACTTAACGGCGAATACCAATTCATGTGTGTATTTTTCCGAAGGTTTTCCACTACAGTTAGGCCTACCATTTTTGAAAATTCGAAAACCGGGACGACCAAAAAGTCTCATTCTATCTACACAGAATTCATTTTTGAGCCCATTCTCTCTACACAGAA
>JAQIXO010000853.1:0-15155 GCA_034700305.1 Protaphorura armata
TGCTACTGGGTTAGAATTATGTTAATTTTGCAATATTCACCGTACTCATCCTTCTAATTAAATATATGCCTTGTGGTATGGAATCCTTAAAATTAGTCAGTTCAACGCTCGTGATCGGTAACCATTTCAATTATTCTATTCCCATATTAAAGAGCAATTTTCATGAAGCATCTCAAATAGCAAAAATTGCAATTTGTATTTATTTACGTTTGACATGTTGTGTTTTATCATTTTTTGACAGATGACCACGAAGAAAACCAAGTGTGAAATAAAATCTCGAAAAAATGTTCCAATTCAGAGCAGTCGTATTAATCGAACCATTTTCATTATGTACACACATATGCACAATTGAATCCCTGTGAACCAATTTATAAAATCGTAAATACCAGTAGGCAGCCTCGAACGAGTTTCCATGTATTATTTCAGTTTCGTGCCAAATAAACGAGAATTAATGTTAAAATATTATGACCCATTCATTGTTAATTAATTCAGTCCTTTAGAATTCTATACTTACGTGCAAAAGACACAAGTTTTTAGCATTTGCAAAAAAATAGCAGCCGTTGACGTCAATTGACAGTATAAATAATTACAGTGCTCCAGAGTTAAAAACTCGACTACAGTGCGGTGCAGTAGTACAAGTACAATGTACTGCTTTTGCAAAATTTGCACGTATTCGGTGACCATGACGGTACACAACGCAATAGACGAGTTCCTCCTAAATAAAAACATACCTTATCGTACGTAAATCCATAAAGTCATGTAGTCAGTTCAACTCAGGTGCTTGCTTAATAAACTTTTGCTCCCAAAATAGTCAAACGAATTTTTACTAACAAATAAAAATTGAAATGAAGACTTTCATCGCTATTTTCTTCGTAGTAGTT
The DNA here is from genome assembly GCA_034700305.1 of Protaphorura armata. Lineage (NCBI taxonomy): Eukaryota > Metazoa > Arthropoda > Collembola > Poduromorpha > Onychiuridae > Protaphorura > Protaphorura armata. The sequence continues at coordinate 882 of JAQIXO010000853.1, forward strand.
GCCACAATGGGCTTGATTCGGGAGAGTACGGCTGACATGCAACGTAAATTGAAAAGAGTTATTTGGATTTCTGTAAATTATGTATTTTATGAGTTAAGTGTCTCCACTACAGTCATTTTTATTTTATTCTTAATTACAGATTCTGGGAACGAGAAGAGTTGTCCAAAATTTGCACATACAGTATCCTGCTTCCAAAGCCCATGTCGGGCCAATCCCTGTGGTACATGATTCATTATGTCAATTCTTATGGCAATTCTCATTATTTATTTATGATATTTCGTGTATGTATTTTAATATTTATTTTACAGAGGATGGGAAGAAGTGTTGTGAGGATTACAGTACTGGATGCAACCGTGTTTGTATTTAGTTGAACTGAAAAGTCAGGAACAACTACAACTATGAATAAATAATTTTATCAAAAGATAATACCATGCATTAAATATAAACATTTGTGTGAAGTCTTAATTTGTGGGTGGAAATAAAAACAACCCAATGCTTATGAACAGCACTGAGCACTGTAACGATTATTTAGTGTTCCCAAATTCTCAAATTTAGAACGCACTACGATCTGACCTTATGTCTGGCGCGTAACTTATGCAAGTAGAAATTAGTTGTTTCGTTCGTGAATGCTGGCATAAACATTGCGTGAGAATTCGTAAAATTGATTGGTATCTATTGTCAATTCAGGAAAGACATGAGTGACATTGACAATACCAGAGGTAGCGTTACATTTCCAAAAAATTCATGAGTTGAAAGTGTAACTGTGGCCCAGAGCTACTTGACTTGTAAATAGAGCGTGACGATTCGAATATCCGATAAAGTCAACTCGGTTACTTTGATGTCAATTCCAATCTCATCGTGAAATCTGATGCTGGCGAAAAGTTAATAAATACTTATTTATAAAACAGAACACAATTCTCCCTTTCTTCCATCCATTCATATTTGGACTGGAGAAGTGCAAGTGTTTAAATCCTGCACTTCCTTTCTATGAATTTAAAAAGAAATGACTGTAATTTCATTTTCAAAATTATTGATTAGTTCATTTTCCATTTTGATTGCTGTATACACAAAACAACGGGTTGATCGAGATAAGGCCAAGTTCTTTAGTGAGTATCCAAATAAGTATGGCCTCCCACAAGCGCCAGAATACGACTTCATTGTTGGTAAGTTTGCTAGAAGTACATATGTAATGTCTGCATTTATTGACACATCTCCTGATGAAATATTTCAGTCGGTGCGGGTTCAGCTGGATCGATTGTTGCCAGTAAACTCTCAAGAGACTTCACCGTACTCTTACTCGAAGCAGGTGGGGATCCAGTCCCACAAACTTATGTTCCCGCCAATGCGGATCGTGTCATTGAACATCCTCCAGCTGTGCACAAATGGACATCTGTGGAACAAACTCACTCCACATTGGCCACCAATGGGGTTTGCTAAAATATACTAGAATAATACCTATGCTGAATTATTAAAATTTGACTACAAAAAAAATGCATAACATACACAGGTGGCTGAATTTGTACAAGGAAAATTTCTGGGAGGTTCATCTGTTGTGAACGCCCTCATGTACAACAGAGGGAATCCAAAGGACTATGATCAATGGGCTGAATTGATTGGTGATCCATCATGGTATTACTCAAATGTCCTCAAGTATTTTAAGATGACAGAGAATTTTTACGAAGAAGAAAATTATAATGGTAAGCTGAACGAATATTTAAGAAAAGTAATTCAATGTAATGGTTAAGAATTTTTCTTTAATTTTCAGGGCACATTGGAACACGTGGTCCTTTGTACATAAGGCGTGGAGGTACAGAGTACTTGCCTCTTTATAAAAGCTTTCTGGAGGCAGGAGAAGAGCTGGGCTATGAGACATACACAAATGCAAATTCACCTCAAACACCAGGTAAATTTCTGTGTGATATATCCAATATAACATTATAATGAACCAACATATTTCCATTAGTGGGAAGTGGAAGAGAAAATAATCCAGTGTATACAATTTTTGATTGACACATCTCTGGATTTTATGCATGAGGTATTTTGCATTGCATGTTTTTCTCCAATTCGTCAGGGAATAGAAATTGTGACACGTCACGCGACATCACAAAATATCATATGTTCCATCTGTGGCGATGATGCCGTGTTATTTACATTCAGAATACTAATGTTGTAGGTTTTGGCCCGATTTCATCGAATATACATTTTGGACGACGAATGTCAACTTTTGACGCTTTCCTCTCTCCTGTTCTCTATCGAAAAACACTTTGTGTGTCAAGGTATTCCACAGTTTCAAAGGTCAGTCGGTCAGCTACCACGACAATTCGGGTCATTTTGAATCCATACATTAACTCAGACTTACTATGTGTATATGCAACACTTGTTAGATCGACATAAATACGGATGGAAGAGCTGTGGGTGTTTTCTACACAAGACATGGTGTTGAAATGTATGCAAAGGCCAGAAATGAAATTATTTTGAGCGCTGGAGCTTTGAATTCTCCGATGATTCTTATGAGATCTGGAATTGGACCCGAGGAATTATTGGCGTCTGGGGTATACATTTGGAAATTTTGTATGTCAATGTATTTCTAAACATTTTAATAAAAATGTTAATGCAGATTCCTCTGAGAGCTGACCTGCCGGTCGGGAAAGGATTCCAGGACCACCCTAGAAGCTACGTAATTGCACATTTCACCAACAATTCAATGTACGACAAGAATGATCTGTATGAAAGTGATGTGGAGGATTTCTTGGTCAGAGGATCAGGTTTTACTATATTTAACTGTCAATAAAATTTTAGTGAAATAATTCCTTATTCAATTTTAGTACAAAAATATCATTGTCTGAAATTGTCTGTAATGTGCAGGCCCTCTGACGGTACCGTTTGGAATTCTCGCACAGGCGTTTGTAGTTTCATCGATTGCGAAGAAAGAGGGAAATCCTGATTGGCCAGATATTCAATTCCTCCTTACATATAATTCTGCAGTTCATTTCTCTGCTATACCAGTGGTACATTATTAGTAAGGGAGGAGTTGCTTAGACAACACCCACTAAAAGTTTTGATTTTATTTCAGGGCTACAACGGGGTATCCGTTCAAATCGCGCTGATTCGTCCATCAAGCGAGGGCACAATCTCCTTGAATACCACGAATTCGACCGGTGACCCTGTTTTTGACCCACGTTGGTTAGAAGATGAAAGAGACCTCAAAATATTCGCAGAAGGAGCTAAAATTGCAGCCGATATTTTAGAAACGAAAGCATTCAAAGATATAGGAGTGAATTTGGATAAAACAATCACCCCTGGTTGTGATGCTCTGTCCTGGGGCTCAATGGAGTATTGGGAGTGTCACGTCCAACAAGTGACTTACACATTTTGGCATCCGATTGGTACATGCCGAATGGGAAGGATCGATGACCCCACAGCTGTTGTAGATACTGAATTAAGGGTCAAAGGAGTCCATGGTCTGAGAATTGTAGACAATTCTATACAACCTAAAATTATCAATGCAAATACAAATGCACCAGCCATGATGATTGGACAAAAAGCGGCATCTATGATTCTTCGAGCGTATGGTCGAGAAGCTTTCTAAAATTATTGGACTCTCGTCTACTCTAAAATCTACTACTAATCTACTCTAAAAATTAGGACCATAATTTCAAAAATTGTGTATATTAATTTCTTTCCATTTCTTTTTACAAAAATGTGTATCTTAATTTTCTCTGCATAAATATACGGGTGGTTCTACCATGCATACGCTTTAAAAATGATACACTGTGACTCGGACTCAAAATGTCCATAGCTATTGTGTAATAACTTTGAAAAATGATTGTAAAGCAAAATTAAAAAATCTACTCTGACCAATTACATGATTGATCTGATTACCATGGATTATTAATTCCAAGTAATATCATTTTCAATGAATTAATCATTAGTCATCCTTATTTGTATTTTCTTACATTATCTTACATATGATGAAGGGCAAAAACGTATCTCGTATAGACTAGTCTCTTACATTCAATTTATAAATCCCTCCATGGTCCCAAATAACGAACCAACCTTTGGATGTATGAGGTCTAACAGCGTAAGCTGACAATCTTGACGATAATAAAAACTAACAATAAGTCAAATGGATTATTTTGATCGAGTTTATAATTTAGTAAAATTGAAATTAACTGTTCCCTATCAATAAACAAATCAAGATTCAATTACTATTTGTAATTAGCATTATTAGACACTAAATTACATCTCTCTGCATTCATTTTTAATCACTCGGCACGAATATATTTGTAACCATGTACACATCGTACGTCCGTGAAAAATGATAAGACCTTGGTACATAGTTGAAGGTTGCATCTGCCTGCATGGTTTATATAAAGTTAGATAGCTAATCCTTCCATTCCCAATCCAATTTCTGTAGACTGCTATTCCATTTCATCATCACATCCTTAGTTTAAATTGGTTTAACTGCACACCCGCACTCATTACTTAACTGCATACACAACTACAAACTTGAAAGAAAAATGGATTGGGAACAAATACGTGCTAGAGTGGTTCAACTCAATAAACCGAGTTTTGAGAATTTATTGGAGTGTTACTTTAATATTGGAATTTCAAATGAAGCCAGACTTTACTTACCGGCATCGCTGTACAATGAAATCAATGGGTAATTTTTAATATTTAAATATGTGAAAAATGCAAGAATGTTAAAGATTAATTATAATTTATTTTAATTACATTTTTTTCTGTTTTGTGTCCAGCGTTGGCGACTACACAAGATTGGACGCAGGGATTAGTGAATGGCGGACTGCTCTCTGCTGCAACGGTTATGGCGCCATGTGGACTAGTATGACGGTAATACACCGCACCTTTGCACCTTATCGTTTGTCTAAATTGGTATCAATATTAATTAGTATTTTTAATTTTGTCATTAGGAGAAATATAGTGAAGGCTCAATGAGACTCTGCAACAATTTAAAAAACGTATTTGAATATGAAAAGAGATTGATTGAGACGGAAGACAAAATCATTCAATGTTTGGGTGAAATCCCTCACAAAATATTCAATATGAACAATGCTCTGGAAATATCCATGTCAGGTAATTGGGCTATATCTGTGCTTTATATTTTTTTAGTTCATAAATTTTTAAATACTTTTGTCTCATTTTTTAAATAGATTTTGAAACTATTAAGTTTGACCTTAGTCAGGTGACAGAGTGGGTGACAAGTATCATGTTGATTTGGAAACATTCCAAACGTTACGACACAACTTGCAAATGGCCCAAGTGCCTAAAAGTTGAGAGCTGGTTGGATGCCATTTTAATCCATTCGTTGAATTTATGGGATCGCATTAAGTACTTAGAGACCAAAGGCAAAAGGGTGTGATGTACAATGGACAATCGCCGTTTCAAACGCTGCTCAGTCAAACCGAGGGGCTGATGTCAAGGTATGCAAATTTAATTAATTAAGGTTCGAATGCTTAATAAAATTTTGTCGTTTTCTTCAGAATTTTAAATGCTGCGTTCTTCCTGGAAGAGAAAAACGAATTAGATGAATACCCTTCAAGATTTGTGAAAAAAAATAATAAGTTCACACTCAAATTCCGTCATTTGATGGGAAATCATTTATTCCTCGACACTGAAGTCACCCCTACCATCTCCCTGTTGAATAATAAAGAAGTAGACGCCATACTTGAAAATCAAACTGAATACTTCCGTAGCCAAATGCACGCACTTGCAGAAGGAATTTTAGGACCCTACAATGCAGAGGTCATCAAAAATAATCAGATGGTCATAGAATTTGCCAAATTTCAATTTTTGAAGGCGGGTCGAGTGAAACCACATAAAGCGGAGAGTCAAAAAGATGAAAAATTTTGTTTTCTTTGTGAAATGATCGTATGTATCCGACCGGAGTTAAAAATAAAGGTAAGGGCTCCATTTTCATTAATTTTTATACCACCTACGATATTGTGCACAATTGTCTCATTTTTTATTTAAGGTTTGGACATTTTCACTCCCCTTGATTTGTGGAACACATGGGAATCAAAAGACACGCTCACTGGGAACAATTATATGGGACAATGCTGCAAGCACGGCAAATAGATCTACATTGGCTGTCCCGTCAGAAATACAATGGTCTACTCTAGAGTTAGCACTGGATCGTGTCCACGCGTCAATTGCTAATGTCCCACTTACAGAAGCCAATAAGAGATACCTGAAATCACGGCTGTTACCGTAAATACTCTTTCTCTAATCACTCGACATTCGGCGGGAATTTTTACGTTTCAAGAATTTCAACATTACTCTTTCATTTTTTTTTCCAGAGCGAATGCAGTGAATGAGATGATTAGCTTCAAATCCTTCTGTGTGGATAATTTACCCGGAATGACTTTCACATTTTGGGACTGGTTCTTTGAAGGACTCAAATTTGGCTCAACTTATTTTAAGAAATTATGGGAGAATGGCTATGTGATTGGATTTCTTGGGAGGGACGTGGCTCAGCAATTTCTTTCCGCACATCCTCCAGGAACTTTTCTTATAAGATTTTCAGAGTCAGTACAGACGGCCATTACGATTTCATTCAAAGTAACAGGTATGTAATACACGTCCGTACCCGACTCCTAGTAGTAAGAAGCAAACGGTTAATCGGAATCGCAAAAATATATGTTTCTTATTAAATATTGATTATTGATCAACAGGTGGTGGCGTGTACTCAGCTGGCCCTTACACTACAGGGCATTTGGAATGGAAGAGATTGGGAGAAATAATTTTTGAACTAAAACAAAGTCCAACAATTCAACTGCAGCAATTTTATCCTGATAAATGTATTCCTGCCTTAGAAACATTAGTTGATGGACAACCCATTCCTGACAAAAAGAATCTGGAGAATATTCCGGGTTATGTTACAATGTGGAAAGCATTGGTTCCAATTATTAACAATGCTCAATTTAACTGATTATTCGAATACTATGATTTATAAAAGTAAAAGCATCATTGGAGTACAAGTTGTTCCATGTCGTTACTTCATATCATGTTCTTCCTTGCCATGTTATGCTCAAGATATTTTAACCATTTCGGCCTTATTTCTCCCTTTGCTGTATTACCAACATAAGATGCAATTCGGCAGTCAAGTTCTTCATCCTTACTGCGTAGTTGCCTGATAGAATGAATCCCAGGTCTTTCCATTCCGACGACTAGAAAATTAAAATTCACTGAAGGTTCTGATAACTGAAACAATGTGTTAAAGACACTTTCTGTGAAAGTAGAGGCGGCTTGTGTAGTTCTTCTATTAATGTGGTGAAAACGCTTCGTGGAATCGGATGGTATACTCATCAAAATCTAATACTCCGTGCACAATTCTTGAAAGTACGTTAAAATCGTACTAAAATATTCGATCAGAATTTGTTAAATTTTACACATACATTATTTTATATTTTACTTCTTTAAAAAATACTGATGCATCCTACTAGACAAGGGGATACTTAGACCAATTATCGGCCTTATCGTCACGCCCCAACTGATCAGTACAGTGGTTACCAGGGATGCACTGCCAGTTAAACGTTTTAACCTATTTTATCTATTAAGACTGTTCAGGAGGTCAAGGGCTACAACATAACCAAAATCCAGCCAGTTCTAACAGAAACTACTTTTCCATGCCAATCCTTCGGTCTGGTACCGAATGCTCGGAACACTCGAATTGTTTACCTTGTAAATGGTAATTAGACGTATTGTAATTCTTACCCTTATACACTTACTAGAAAATAAACAAACAAAAAATAGAACGAAAATAGGTTACACTACTATTTAGTGTGAAAATTCAAGTGATAGCAATTTCCAAGAAATTTGCATATACAGTACTCACTCATACGTATGTACACTGTTTACGTGTGCAGAAAATAAATTCATACTTCTAACACGCGGTTCAGTGAAAACGTTGAGTTGAGATTACTCCGTCGTTTCTTGAATGCATTTAACATGAGAGGAAACAAATAATGATCTAGTTTATTCTTTGATATGTATTACTATTACATATAGGTTTTTATAAGACGTCATTTTCTTATTTCCAGGGAATTGTGGCCAGCACACAGCAATAATATCCTTGTAATTTCATGTGTACTGTACTGTACTATTTTGAACTCTTTCCATGCTAATATGTACCAGATTATATTTACCTAACCCCTAATGCAACTAAAACAAAGTCCAATATTTTTACAAAAATTTTATCCTGATAAATGTATTCCAGACTCGGAAAATTAGTCGATGGACAACCCATTCTGGGCAAAAAGAATCAAGATAATCTTCCAGGCTATGATAAAGTGTGGAAATCATTGGTTCCAATGATAAACAATGCATAATTAAACTGATTATTTATAAGAATATTGTACTTAACTACATAATCTATCATCCAAAAAGGTAACAATATGAATTTAAAAATCAAAAACCAAACATGCAATGAGGTAAAAGTTTTCCATGTCGTTATTTCAGACCACACTTACGGGTATAGCTCTTCCGGGTTTTGATGCCAAGAGGAATAAATACAAATATTTTTAAAATATTCCAAAGTGTGCGTGTTTTATAACGTAGAAGTCAATAAGGAAGTTAATGTCATGTCGATCACTTATCTTTGCTGTACAAAGTCAAGTGCAATAATTCAGCACTTAAAAAACGTGCGTCGAATTTCTCCGTTCCTTTGCTAAAACTTTGCTAACACCACAAAGCGTTTGAAAAATACGCTTACTGCTGAAAAAGTAAGGACAGCAAGTGCAAGTTCTGGAGTCAATATGGCGAGAATGATTCGAGGAATAGGATGGAATACACATGGAAATATAATACTCCGGGTAGAATTCTCGAGCAACGAGAGGTATGTTAAATGTCACCTTAATACATTTATTCTAAAATTATAAATGTGCACATCCAATTCTAATTTTTATAATTCATTTCATTTCATTAGAACAAAATGGATGGGCTTGAGCGAAGTCGACCTTACTAGTGGAGCAGAGCATATTCGAGACTACATCAAGAAGGATGGTCGACCTTGGTTATACTGTGTCCACAACAATCTCGTACCCCACAACTTTCCTTGTTCAATGAAAATACTTGAAGACAGGTCAGATGGAATTGCATGTGATTCGAAATGCAGTCGAGGTATCTCAAACTGTGATCCGAACATGGTGGACACGGAGTCTGTCTCCATGGATGCGGATGAACAAGATTCCGACTCGGAGTCTGACTCCAATACGGATACGGATGAATTTTATGAAATTCTGGGTAAGTTATAAAAATCATTTCTGGTAATATTAGCATACATGTCATTTATGTCAATTCTGTTGTACTATGATTTTCAGATAATCTAGAAGGTGATTCAGATAGTGAAGAAGAAGGGAGGGAGTATGTTCGTGGGTATTCTCCTGAGGTGTCAGCTTCCGACGAAGATTCCGAAGTTCAAAATTTTGAACATCGAACACCAGAGAGCCAAATCCGTCCAGCCTCAATCGAAATTTTAGAAAACATGCGTCCTGAGACAAGTGTCTCTCAACAACCTGCGGTCCAGGTCCATGTGGAACAGCCCGAATCTTCGGCCTCAGTGTCTAATATTCAATTACCCCCAGTCATCGACTTGACTCTGGCTCCTCACTTTCTTCAGGCACAGAGAATTCCACCTAAACTGCAATTACAACAAGAATTTGAAAAATATATTCAGTATGTGAATCTTGTTAACGCTCCACACGTCGGTGCAAGGGTGCCAACGACTTCATTCGTAAATTCAGACGGAACTATTAGAAAGATGTGCACGGCGAAGGACTGCCCATTCACATACTTAAGTGCGAACAGTCTGAGGGATCACCGGCGTGCAAAACATAAGGTAGTGAGGGATTTACAAAAAAAGCCCTGAAATAATTGTAAGATATAAACTTTGTACATGTACATTTTACGCACTTACTACATGTATAACTTATGGCTGTTCAATTCGTGATTATTAATATCTCTGAATTATTGAACAAAATATTTCTGATAAATGCATACATAATTTTTTCAATTGGTAAATTCTCAAAAAACTATTATTGTGTAAATTAATTGGACAGAACGGATTAGCTTCCGAAAAAACTTTAAATTAGTGCACGTTTATTTTGAACCTAAATTACCCATATTATGTTTTTGCACACTGCGGGATGACAGCTCATCCCGGTATATGTATTCTGTTTCATCCATAAATTCGTGAGACAACATAATTAATAAATATTTGAATTTGACAAACACTCCAATCCACGTTCACTTCACTGACTGCATTTCACTTTGGAGCAAATAGCAAACTAATCCAAATTACTGTATAAGGGAAGATTACGTCCTGATATCAAATATTCAAAAATTGCACGATTTGTAGGACTGGATAAGTGCACAACTGATGACTACAGTGTATGTTAATTTTGTAAATGTGCCGTCAGTTTTAATTAATGGTTAAGCCGCTTTGATTATTGTCGGGACGTAACCTTCCCTCTTTAGTGTCTTCAGTAAATGAGCAAGTGTGACTGTAGAGGTGAAAGTCAAGGATGAGAATGATATCGGAATATCCGAACACGAGAATATTTTGCCCGTCAGAATTGGTTAGATTCTGAATAGGTGGTAGGTGTGGTAGTTCCTTTAATTATTTTGGCATCCCATGGTTTAATGGGATGTTTTTTCCTGGAAGTATCGCATCCGATTTTCTGCGGAAGCCGGACTAAGCAAATACGAGTAATTGCATTCATGCAGTACTGCATTGGAATTAGAGATTGCCTTGACGCACCCCCATGGCCATGCATGTGTGCTTTCTCCAGGTGGAGGTGTAACCTTCGTAGAGTCTCAAAGTTAATTAAATGTAAACAAAGTTCCAGGCGCCAGGTGAATTCTTTAATTACAGACTACTACGCTACCCGTGTCATTTCCAAGTATGTTTGTTCTTATGTAATTTGATACATTCTCGTACGTATTTTCTTGGGGAATTAATAGTGAATGAATTCGGATAAATCAACCAGTCAGTGCTGGTTAGCTGACTCATTCACACTGTAATTGTAAATGCGCACTTCGTAATAACAATTTCCAATTTTGTACAATTCAAATCATTTATCGGTAATTACCCCTAGAAAATATTGAACGTACAAAGTAGCTAAACACTGCGATTATCGTGCACTTAAATTTTCCACAATAAATTATAGGAAAAACATTTAGAAATCATTATGACCTCTGGAGGTCAAGGTCACGAATCTCAGCTAAAACACAAAATGGTTGTCGGCACAGATCTCAGATATTTGGGACACAGATGAAACTTATCACGAAGAAATTATCTTGTCAGCCAGAGTCAATATTATTTTCCACGACGACATAGTTAAATTGTTATTCGAACAGAATTTTGGCCCAGTCCAATAACAAAAAGTAAATTAGCAAAGTCAATTGTAATTATTCCTTAAGAAGTCAAGACTGATCTCAACCGTGGTCAGTTACAGTTAGCCGTTCATCACTTCCGCATGCAGTGCGGGGATAAGATGGTGAGTGTACTGTACAGTAGTTTCCAATGAAAATGACCTCGGTTTCGGTCATGGTTAACATACGGGCCATAAAAGTGAATTCTGGTTATATTGATTGCAATCAGAAGAACAAGTTGAAGAACTGGTTGCCATATGGTGGAAATCTGACTGAGAAATCAACACAAGATTTAGCTTACGCTCTGAGACCATTTTTAATCATTGGACGACTGATTGGGGTAGTACCTTATGGGAGGACGGCTTTAGGAAAAGCGGATGAATTGACTTTTCGGTAGAGAAAAATTAATTTCGGGTTTATCCAAATCTTATACTAATTAAAAAATTTAGTGTTTTATTAGTAAATTTTATTTTCTTAGGTGGAAAAGTTTAGCGGTCGTTTCGAATTGTACAATTTCGTGTTTCTACGCGGTCAATATGCTGATTGGAATTTTTGGATTTTTTAAAACTTTTGGGCGCAGTTTACATGAAGTGGCATTGAGTGCACATTTTTCTGTATTTTTTGGAACAGGCTTATTTATGTAAGTTGTCACTTTCCAAAGATACGTACACATCTGTAGCTTTGACAAATCACGAATTTATAATTAGCATTACACTATTTAACAGAAATATGTTCATGATTCTCAACGGAACGGATCTCTTACGTGCTATGAGGAAATGGAAATACAGCCATTTTTATTTTCACATTGAAGATAGAAATTTGAAGCGAGATGTCGTTTTGATTACGGCATTTGTGTACAGTTCGATTATTCTAGAAAATGCAAGTTGGCACATCAAGCACTTTACGATCGTAAATAAACATTTTGGTGAGATTCACAGTTCTTCAAATTTTCTTGTTATGCTATGCTGTCCTTGGAAAAATTGTACTATTTTAATGTAAATTTCATTGTCTTTAGAAAACTTGACCGAAAATTCCATCAACGAAAGCGTATTCGAATACTTCTACAGGGAAAGTGAACCACAGATGGCAGTAGTGGTACCATACCATCCACTAGCTTTGGCCTATCTCCTTGTGCTGAACAAATTTTGCCTATACACTTGGCAATTTGCAGATATTTTCCTTATTCTACTGTCTAGAGCCATCTACGTCAAATTTAAACGTTTGATTCAGCGGGGAAATGAGGAATTATTTCAAAATGGACTCGGACATGGTTAATAAAAAATTTAATAGTATAATAATTAGTAATTTAATTAATAATCAATTATAAATGTCAACACAGATTCACACACATGGAGCTGTTTGATCCAAGATTTCACAACTCTATTGAATTTACTCTCATCATTTGAAGTAATTCTTTCACCATTAGTTTTTGCCTCATTTGGAATCAATATTTACGCCGTGTGTTTACATGTAAGTATTTATGATGGTACTTAAAAAATATGTCAACAATTTGACAGTGAACTAATATATTTTTAAAAACTTTTAACTTTTCAGCTCAGTATGAATTTCCAAGTTGAACAGAATTTAACGACAGCTGCATCTGTGTACGCAACATGGGCATTTCTCCATCTCATCATCAGATTTTTCATGGTGTCTTTGACAGCAGCAAAAATTAACGAACATGCATTGAATATTCGTGGACTACTCAAGAAATGTCCACCCAGTGTATATTCGGCCGAGGTAAAATTTAAATATGTCGTCTGTTGTCATTTTTTCTCTTTCATTTTTATTTACGAGTATTTCATTTCATTTCTATTCCCAGATAATCCGATTTGAAAATCAATTCCGGGGTCCAAGCATTGGTTTAAATGGATTAGGGTGTTTCACTGTCACAAAACCATTCATGCTTAAACTCCTGAGCGTAATCTTCACTGTAGAAATCGTACTCTTACAGTCATCTATATCTGCACAACCATCACAAAATATTTAAAACGGCGGCCTATGCTATACGAATGTCTGAATAAACGTAGAATCTTACTTCTGTACCACATTGCAAAATTCGTGAACTTTTTCAAGCATTAGGGAAAAAAATAAACTGTACTATAGTGTAAATTTTTTTTTGTGTCACAAAAGTATTTATTTTTTCGTGCACTGCAATGCCATTGAATAAATACAAATATTTTTAAACAAATACCTCGACATGCAAATTTATCTGCGTGAAAAACAGAAAGGTTTTGAATTGAAGGACTAGAAATTGAGCAAAAGTGTGAATAGATTTGAGGAAATGCTTCCAAGTGCCTCCATGGTGGTTGCCCTCCGGAGAGGAAAGAATCGTCCAATGCAGATTTCAATCGGACGGATTGATGACGTAGATCTAAACCTAATTCTTAATTTCTTACTCGTATTTTTCTTTAGTTGTTTAATAAAACGTAGTGACTCTTCACGAACAAATGAACCAAATATAATACAAATAAAAAGACCACATATGCAAGCTATCCCAAAACCCCCAAAAGTTAGGTTCCCGAAGAATCCAGTTCCTCCCTTGATGACAACAAATGTACAGAGACAAAACATTCCAGAAAATGCAAAATACCCAAAAGCTGCAAGATCACCCATTGAACGACTGAACACCGTTACCAAGATTTGAAGGCTTTTGTACGTTTGTAATTTTAGTCGGAATTGCTTGGGAGTGAGATGAGAATTGTCCTTCGGTCTGTGAAATATACAATTCAGTAAATTGTAAAATATTAAGTTATTATGATATAAAAAATACCCTAAAATAAACTGTGACAAGCACAGGCAGTAGGCGAAAGACCACCCACACTGACCGTCGAAAGAAATGAGTAGTAAAACATGATAATCACTTACCGTCGAAAGAAATGA
>JAQIXO010000854.1:0-15154 GCA_034700305.1 Protaphorura armata
ACATCCCATTCCGTAAGTACTGTCCGAAACTTCGTAGCCGTCGGAGATGTCTCGTTGTGCCTCAGGCCTCCTTTGTGTTTTCTGTCTTCCTTGACTGTTCATATTCTCTGGCAAAGTTGTATCGTTTACGGGACTCTTTACTTTGTTAACCGGAATCTGTTAAACACGAGGAAATAGTGAAAGTCAGTACAATTTTAGTTTGACTTGGTCTTGTGATAAGAATATTTGACATTTTGGTGGTCTCCAACAATATATGGCTGACCAATACGCAATTTATTTGACACCCAGTGCCCACCAAACGCAAGTATCCATATGCGCAAAAATTGAAATTTTGAAATTGAAAATTGTTTGTTCCGATGAATTAATGCATCCTCAACTTATCTCCATCCAACCGGTCAAAACCTAAAGACTCCGCCAAATATGGGAAAACGTCTGCCGTAACTCCAGTTATGCCGGTACCAGTAAATTCACCGATCATACATTCTAGTGGTTCACACGTCCATCTTCACCTGGTCATGGAAAATGACAGACTACGGAACTCATGAGCAACACTACTACTACATCTTACTCAATCGGACCGACCGGCATCACACACTCATTGTGAAAGTCTTCATGTGTGCGATTGGCCGCATGCTCACGGTGAAGCTACATTACATGTCGACGTCTTTCGGAATCAGTTTATCCAAAATTGGTATACTCTCCAAAAATGTTAGACTCCATCTGAATCGGTGTAAAGTTAGTTCTCTTAAATACTTTATTTAGGTTTGCAACGAAAAATTGCTGGTATACAATTAAATGGTATTTATTGACTCTATGTCCATCTGGTAGAGATTTGGTAAAAATGCATTCATTGTACACAGCACTTATACGGAATTTTTAGGAACATTCTGGTCTAAGTATTCACAGCGTATTACTGATTTCAGGATTGAATGGCTTCAGGGTTGATGTAGTAGCGAATGCTTTGGTGTTTGGAGTCAACGTCGGAACGCACCTTATGAACACTGCTTCACTGATCGATATGTCCTTGACTTCACAGGTATCGACGAGAAACGCTCAACGATAAATATAAGGCATGCTGTTAGAATGACACAAGTACTCCTTTAAAAATTCTTTATATTGTCGACCTACGAACTCGTGCGGAGATCTGTCCCAAGAGTCATACACTCCATGTTTGACAGTTAAGATATTTTTAATTTAATTTAATTTAAAAATGATAATAGGAGTAGGTATGGTTGAGGTAAGCACTCCAAAGTTATTGGTATCGCTCGTATCTTTTGCTGAAATGGCAGGGCTGCTGGAAGTAATAATCTCAGCGTTGTAATTTTCTTCGCCAGTTGTACTAGTACCTTCAAAATCATTAAAAGATTTTATCCGTATTTCATTATTTCGAGTGGATGCCTTCAAGCTTCCACTTCCACACGATGCATTCGCTGCATCCTGCTCGCTTACTTCTGTCTTCAGACATGACATTTCAACTGTCATTTCTTCTTGCAGAGCAGCAGCTGGCTCGCCGGTAGTCTGACCTGATGTCACGATTGTGTCTTCTTCCCCCGCAGGCTCGGTTGAACTCGATATCTTCGGCCCTTTGGATTGACAAATTCCCATGATGTTGTTGAAATTAATGATGGATGTAATTAATATATAGGTATAACGATTAATTAGGATTAGTATTAAGTAGGAGAAAAGCGAACTTGTCTTGACGAAAGTAAAGCCAATGAAATACTGATGAATCGAGAAATGGCCGTTACGTAGTTGTAGACCTATAGTTTCTAAAATTTGAAGGACATTTTCTCTTTGTTTATTTGACAAAGAGAAATCTAAGTTCAATTTGAGTTACTTAATGTAATTATTAATTTTATGATTCCAGCTATAAAAACATGGGTTGAAGAGTTGGCATTCCATTTGAATTAAGTTTGATCTAACAATTCAAATCAAGTTCAATTCTGGATCCTTTTCGTCCAATAGAAAATGAAATGGCTACTATTAAATGAATGTGTATTGTACCTTAACATGTCAGACCATTTCGTACTTGTAGCTGTGTTCGTCGCAGTTGTAGACGAATAACTGGAGTGGATAGCTAGAGGTGTAATGGATGTGCTTGAAAATCATTCTCCAGTAGACTTTTTGTAATACACTACAATAGTCACAATTGCAATTGCTGAGAAAAATGCAATGCATAGTGTGACCAGACGTAGTTAAGAGTAGACGTGGTTAAGTTAAGACAATGGAGTTAGCCAATTTCATGTACGTACTACGACATATCTTTTGGCTTCTCTCTTGAGTTAGAAATATCTTATGTATTAGTGATGTTGTGCAGGTTAGTTCTCAATTCTTGAGTTGGAAAAATCTTATGAATTCCTGACGTTGTGATCGCTAGGTGTCAACATACGAAAGCCAAGCGGAAACAGAAATTACGTGTCCTGGAGTCACTAGTTGTTCACTTTCTAAGCGCACCCCCCATCGGCCTTAGGACTCTTCTTTTCCAAGATATTCTTTATCAGGGCTTACATTGTAAACTCCGGAGCATTATCAGTCAGAAGTGACTGAAATGTTTTATGAACTACCACTTCTACAAATAGGTGTGGCAGATACAATGCCCAAGTTAAAAATAAATTGATGATCAAATTTCATTACAACCTATGCAAAATTAATTTAGTTCACCACAAATCACCGTCGGACAAACAAGTATTCATTATTTTCAATCAAAATATTCAGTTTTTGGAAAAATAATTTTATCACAAATGGAAGATTATAATTGTTATACGGTGAAGAAGAAGCAAGTAAGTGCATCGCACATACAAAGTCAGATTTCAAGGTATCAAACCGTAAGAATGAATTTATCTCATATACCATAATTCAGATACCCAATTTCAACCGTAATAAGGCATCATTCAGGGGGATATGGCTAATACGGTCATATTGGTTTAGTTTCCTGGTCATCCTTGGATATGGACTAAGAAGCCTCTAGTTGGTGGAGGTAGCGAGCAACTTTCGCCACATTTTTATTGCAACTGGCAAGTTTTTCTTTCATAATATACGTTGGAGCCTAGTGTTGTCACAAAGACTAGAGAAGTTGCCTAACCGAAATCAGGAAAATTCTACAAATAGAATTGGGATAAATAATTTCATTTCCCGGAATCCGAAAGAAATAACACTACAAGAGGGTTCATTGGCTGTTCCTTTGGCTGTTGCATTTTCAATGTATTCATAATATTGATGGAGACACCAGTAGGAACACCCAAGGATGAAAGAATAGACACCAATTCACCATTCAAGTGTGCAGGACCGGTGGGCTTTGAAAAATCCAGTACATACAATTCATCTGAAGTGGAATGATGAATGTTTAGAATGAATTTCTGCATGGAGTCCCTGAACGCTACATTGATATTCGGTAAACCATCATTATTGCAGATATCGCCTCACACGGTGACCAGTGTTCCCTTATACCCTTGGTACCTGTACAAAAAAAATACAAAGACCTAGTTTAACATCTATTAGACACGTTCAGAATAAGATAATGCGCATAGAAACTTCAAACCCAAGCGCCACTAACCACATTCGCCATCATCTAATATTCAGTCCCCCGGAGAATCATGAATAAAAATATTAATAATTTTAATCTTAGAACATTGAATCGCCGCGCAGTCGAACAATCCACATTATCAATGACTTTCGGCACCGCTTATTAATTCTCTTTGGTCGTAATATTACTAGTACATTCGTTAACCCTACCAGTCACCATTAAAACTATGAGACTCACTATCCTTATCTTAACTATTATTAGGAACAATAATCTTGCCTTCAACGAACGACTTACTGTTCCAGGCATTCTTTGATTTCTTTGATGGTCCATGCTGGAAAATAATGACGATTTCATCTTGTCTTTGGAAAACCGCGAATACATGAACATAACAATAATCCAACTTTGTGGGGGCTTTTCTTGGTCCTAGTCTTCAGGACTTCTTCCGGGGCTATGATAGAAAATATTAAAATTAGTATTCACAAGAGAAGTATAGTGAAATTTTTAATTAGGTTCTGAATAAATGAAGCTTACTCCGGAATAGTGAAGAATCTCCAGGAGAAGGCGTTATATTGCACAATTCATGATGGGAAGTGCGCGCCACGACTGCTCGAAAGTTCTATGTCCCGTCACCCAAAGTCTTATGGAAGTTCCATAAGAGCCCATATATAAAAATAGACAGAGTACTCGCTATAACCCATAAGCTTATGCAAAATCCTGAAGAATTATTACAAGTGTCCTCTCCAACTCAAATCTTATGGAAAATCAGTCAAAATGTTTGTTTTCATCACATAGATGGATGCGAGGCAAATGCACGGAAATAAGAAAATGCAAGGAAATAAATTGTAAGATGTTTATACTTGCTATGTGGGGTGAGCCCAACCTGACCTCAGATCAGGTAACCAGAGTATGACAAATCCAGACGCACTCGAATACAAGTAAGTGTATGAGTGAAGAGATGAACTTTGCCGGCCGTGGTAAAATAAAATCAGACTTAACGCTAAAATGACAAATGTGTATATTGCATTGTTTTTATTAAGTTTTAGCAGCCCCAGCCAGTATTATTTTTGGGGTTTAAATTAAGCAGACGGTCTCATATACAATTTGGCTGAACTTCATAAATATTACAAGGCCCAAGCTAAAATTAAATTGATGATCTATTTTCATGTCTATTTTTATATATGGGTTTTTATGGAACTTCCATGAGACTGAGCATAAAATTTTCGAGCAGTCGTGGCGCTCACTTCCCCTCTACTCACAGCGCTTATATGGAATTTTTAGGAACATTCTGGTTTAAGTATTTACAGCGTTTTATTTATTTCATGCTTGAATCCAGGGTCAGGGTTTCTTCAGGTTTGGTGTAGTGGCGAATGATTTGGTGTTTGGAATCGACGTTGGAACGCCCCTCTCTTGTCGATATGTCCTTGACTTCAGAAGTATCGACGAAAACCGCTAAACGATAAATGTAAGGCATGCTGTTAGAATGACACAAGTACTCCTTTAAAAATTCTTTATATTGTCGACCTACGAACTCGTGCGGAGATCTGTCCCAAGAGTCATACACTCCATGTTTGACAGTTAAGATATTTTTAATTTAATTTAATTTAAAAATGATAATAGGAGTAGGTATGGTTGAGGTAAGCACTCCAAAGTTATTGGTATCGCTCGTATCTTTTGCTGAAATGGCAGGGCTGCTGGAAGTCTCAGCGTTGTAATTTTCTTCGTCAGTTATACTAGTACCTTTAAAATCTTTAGAAGGTTTTATCCGTATTCTATTTATTCGAGTGGATGGCTTGAAGCTTACCGGTTGTAGAGTTGGCATTCCATTTGATCTAAGTTTGATCTAACTGTTCAAATCAATTTCAATTCTGGATCCTTTTCGTAAATTTAAAATGAATAGGCTACTATTAAATGAGTGTGTATTGTACCTTAAAATGTCAGACCATTTCGTACTTGTAGCTGTGGTCGCCGCAGTTGTAGACAAAGAACTGTATATGTTAGTTGGAGATGTAATGGATGTAGTTGATAATCATTCTCCAATACTCTTTTTAATACACTGTAATACTCACAATTGCAATTGCTGAGAAAAGTGCAATGCATAGTGTGACTTGTCCTTAGATAACCAAACGTATCCAAGTGTAGACGTAGTTAAGTTAAGACAACAGAGTTAGTCAATCTCGTGTACGTACTACGACTTCTTTCGACTTCTATCTTCTTTCAAATATTCTGAGCACCGAAATCGTAAGTTGGACAATTCCCACGGAGCATTGTTATATTTTGTCGTTACTACATTAAATACTTCTTCAGCTATATCATTAACATAATTCGGTGGACAGAATATTTCAGGGCCAACAATTCCGTGTATATCAATC
Organism: Protaphorura armata; assembly: GCA_034700305.1. Lineage (NCBI taxonomy): Eukaryota > Metazoa > Arthropoda > Collembola > Poduromorpha > Onychiuridae > Protaphorura > Protaphorura armata. The sequence continues at coordinate 5,893 of JAQIXO010000854.1, forward strand.
TGTTTTGTTTCTGAATGAGTTAGATGTATCTTATGAATTAGTGACGTTGTGCAGGTTAGTTTTCAATTTTTGAGTTAGACGAATCTTATAAATTACTGACGTTGTGATGGCTAGTTGTCAACTACTATTATAGACTTACATGTTTCCACTTACAGGGTGAATATAGTTGGAAGGATTCGCAAATTCATAATAGTGAGAAAGAAAACAGGAAATGTTCAACATTACGTTTATTGTTTTGCATAGGTCTAGGTCAAATTCCGAGTCGATTTTTCGTTTACTTTATTCCAATTTTGTTAAGCGTGTATGGTTTCAATTTCTGTAAATGAAGTCCGTGATGGCAATTCGTAGGACATTTTACAAGTAAAATTGGAAGTTGCACTTACTTTATGAAGTTGTTTGATGATCGCGTGGTCACGTACACGTCCCTCCGTAGCTGTAGAGATATTGATAGTCTCTCGTGATTAGGTTTATTCATACATATATTAATTATGCTTTGTTTATTTAATTATTAATTTGATTCATTATTGGTCTCTTTTCTCTTAATAAAATAATTTGACCTTGGTGGTTATCCAGTTCGGTCTTTAAATGATAAAAAAAATCATAGCACAGTTATTGTCCATAACAATCTGCTGAACACTCTATTCGTCAGTCTCTCCAATATCACGATATTTCTCATGGTATTGAGGTTCACGTGTTGAGGGCACTCTTGGATTCAGCTGTGCTGGGAAGTCAGTCATTTTCTCAGTTTTAAAGTGAAGAATGTCTAAAATATATTATACAAAGATATTGTATGCAATTTTTCAGTCGGAAATCTCAGATCGACATGTCCTTGACTTCAGAGGTATCGACGAGAACTGCTCAACGATAAATATAACGCATGCTGTTAGAATGACAGAAGTACTCCTTTAAAAAATTCTTTATATTGTCGACCTATGAACTCGTGCGGAGATCTGCCCCAAGGGTGTCCTCCATATTTGACAGTTAAAATAATTTTAATTTAATTTAATTTAAAAATGATAATAGGAGCAGGTATGGTTGAGGTGAGCACTCCAAAGTTATTGGTATCGCTCGTATCTCTTGCTGAAACGACAGGACCGCCAGAAACCTCCTCTCAAATTTTCCCCAGCGAGGCCTATATAGGGTCAAAAGCGAAAGAAAATTATCAAAAAAAAATCTTGAAAGTAACAACTGACTCACGTAACAACCCGCCACGTGGCTTTTACCATATCTTCAAAATTATACAGAGTAATTGCCCGGAAGTAGAAATTATATTGAGACACCCTTCGGGTTACAGTGTAAATGATAGCACCGAAGTCTGGTATCTAACTGTCTCCTCTTTATTCATAGTAAGGATATTATGGCCAAGAAAATAAAGGGAAGAGATGGTTCGACAAAAACTATAACTCACCGACAAATCTTTAATTGGTCCCTTTTGAGATGCTCCTCTCTGAATTTTCATTCGAGTAACTAACGATTAAATTGCAAAGCAGTCTGAACGAGCACACACGTATACGTACAAGTTAAAGTTAAAAGAAAAGGTTTCACTTATTTCTAGAATTTAGTAGACAAACGAGATAATATTTATTCCTTAGAATCGTTAAGAGTAGACTGTACTTGATTGAATATGGTTTGAATTGAAAATGAATTGATGGGCTGAGCTGTCCACTCGCCACGAGTACACTCAATTCTGTTCACAAAATCGTGTCCTATCGGGACTGGACAGTGGGCAGCATATACTATTGAATGGGTCGAGTGACTGGTACGGGGTGATTCAGGGGAATAAATGTTGCATTGTTTTACATGGTTCGGCCTGGATGTTTCAGCATTGTAATTCTTCTCGTCAATTCACCGTGTATCACACTACAACTGTTAATGCCTAGTTCGGATATGTAATATAATTTATTACTTCCATCCTCAAAAACTTTATACAGAAATGGACTGTACAGAATATACAGAACTTTCTGTCAAAATGATTACGATTAGAGCACAAGTTAATGAATTTTCTCAATTCTCACACACATAACTAAAAAGTCTTAGGTGACACCATGTTGTCCATGTCCACACGAGGTAGACATTGACAGGACATCGCGGTGTCGCCAGCCAAACACTTACTGAGGTTCTGTGACGTGGCGTAAAGAACGGGCCACGAAGACAAAAGAACACGAAATATATAGAAGATTTAACCGTATTCCATTTATTCGAGTGGTTTGCATTTGACGGCATTCCATTTGATCTAAGTTTGATCTAACTATTCAAATAAATTTCAATTCTGGAGCATTTCCGTAAATAGAAAATGAATAGGCTACTATTAAATGAGTGTGTATTGTACCTTCAAATGTCAGACCATTTCGTACTTGTAGCTGTGGTCGTTCCAGTTGTAGACAAAGAACTGTATATGTTAGTTGGAGATGTAATGGATGTAGTTGATAATCATTCTCCAATACTCTTTTTAATACACTGTAATACTCACAATTGCAATTGCTGAAAGAAGTGCAATGCATAGTGTGATTTGTCCATAGTTGACCAGACGTAGTTAAGTTAAGACAATGGAGTTACCCAATCTCGCGTACGTACTACGACTTCTTTGGTTTAATTTTTTACTGTTTTCCAATGCAGAGCATTTGATTTCTTGCAAGCCGTTGTCAGTGGTGTAACTAAAACGAGACTTTGGTGCTGTAGGAATTTCATTATGGACGGGTGCAGCTGGTGTAAATATTTGAACTTGTGCTGGTAGTCCGGTGGCAGTGGATGTGCCATTAGTTCGACGAGAAAGCTTCCATTTGATTACTTTCCTAAAAATAAATTATAAACCACACATCAGCATAAGGTAATAGATATGGAACACGTAGAATCCGCTAGAATCGTTTAACAGGACATAATTTGTAGCAGTATTTCAGAACTAGAACAGATGATTTACCTGCAACATAGTCCAATTACAATGATAATGATTGCACACAGAATCCCAAAGATACACCAATTCAGAGTACGGAAAGCAGTGTTATGGTCCACACCTACAAAGAATGGATGATCAAGTTGATTTATTTTCTGCATTTCTACGTTCATGTCTTTTTGTTTTGACTCCAAGTCAGAGATTATGGATGAAAAATTGGTTGACCAAGTTGTTATATTCTCTTCCTTAAAGTCCCACTCATCATATGAACTGGTTAATCCGTTGTTCAGCAGATTAATCTCCGTTTCATCAACAAATACTGATTCATTTGGATTCGCGTTAATTAAATAGTTTTGAGAAGTGTCGGTTAGGACTTTCACGATTTTTCTGTTCTTCCAGATTGTAACATTTTCTCTCATTGTCACCAAATACCCATTCTCAGTAGCAATAATTCTATCCTTCGGCAATGCAGGGCAGCGACTTGTAATTCCACAACGAGTATTATTAGCCGGCCAGCACTCCCTTGCATATTGAAGGGCAGTTTCGTCACATTTCATAGCGGATGGGGTCGCATACGTGCAGTATTTCTCGTTAATCGGTACAAATTTCCCAGACACATAACCCAAGTACTTGGGCGTGTGAGTAAACATGCGACACTGATTGTCCTGGTAATCAATATTGCGGACCCTGAATCGTGTCCTTTGTGTCCTCTCACATCAACACCCAGCACACTTGTAGACAACTGTCTCAGAGGGAAAACTATGCCTGCCTTGCCACTGGTCAAATGCATAAACTTATCTAGCATTGAAGGTGACAACAGTTTCATAGGGAATATACCCAATCTCAAGTGCTCGAGTTCATTAATTATCTCTCCCATTTGAATGGCTGTCTACGTGTTGATTTCACTGAGGAGAAAATTAACTTTGATTCCATGCTGTAATCTTTGCTCCAGTTTATTTAATTCACCAAACAGTATTTTAATGTCGTTGGAAACAAGATTTACAACTTCTGCAACTTTTTGAAGTGCTTCAATTTGCACAGAAAGGGATTTGTCCAAAGTCGCGATTGCTTGACTTTGCCTCTCAATAATTTCATTCATTTGGTTAATCTGAACCGTGTTTACGGTGCCAAGGAGGGCACCTACTCCTGCAGCGACAACAACAGCAACCACACCTGCACCACCGGCTTAGTCGTTACCTTCTTGAGTGAGAAACTGTTGAGTTCTTGCTCCAGAAATAACTGATGTCTTTCACAGATATCTTTTGAAGGTCAAACTCTTGAATATATAGTGTCAAAGATGATTCCAAATGATTGTCAAGCCGTCGCCCAATACCGATCAAATGTTGACGCAATGACTCCTTCCTATCGGCGGGCATATAAAATTTGTCTAGGACTTTCTCAAATATTTCCACGAACATGGGGAACTCGATTTTAAGTACTTGTGTCTGGTAGGAGAATGAGTTGATTATAACGCCATTCTCACTTTGCACGACACCGGATGGCACCGTGTTAATTACCGCTGCCACAGCCATCGATGCAAAAAACAAAACCAGAGTAATTGGTTTCATTTTCAATTTGGTAGTACGAATACAAATAACGCAGGGTTAATTGTGTTTTTTTTAGCTCAACTGTATAATTATAACGTAAGGCGAATTTTGATGGATTTATAGTTCCAAAACATTTACCCTTGAGTTAGAAAGAAGGGACAACAAGTCCAGTCGAGTTTGACTTGTTCACTAACACAGAAAACATTTAATGTCGATCGATACTCTGGACAATGCTGAATTGTACTTTGCATGAAATACGTATGAAGGGTTTCAACTTTGGATTTAGTCGTATGTCGTTTCTCATACGTTCTGTTTTATGAAAACGGCATGACGTTGTACATAAGAAATGCGTTGATATAAACGTACACGATAGTACAATGCTACAGACTTTTTGTCCGTAGACCATTCTAATGATAAACAAGAGGATCAAAGGTTATCAATGTCACCAGAGCCTAGGAAAAACAAAAGATTCTGTAAACAAAATTGAACTTTTTTCTATCCTTAAGTCGTTTGTAAATTCAGTACCTTCTTGTACTTCTCCGTATAGTAAACATGTTATTGTCGAAATGAATGAATAGTTATTTCTTTATTTCTATCAACTGCGCAGTCCGGTTAACCCAATAACTTTTGCGTACTATGCCATATCACACCAACACTTTAAAGTTCATTTCCTTTGTCAATTCTGACTTGAATTGTCCAATTTACCTATCTCCCATTACAAAATTAGATACGTACTTTCAAAATGCAATCTTCCCATCTAATAGTACCTGCCGATTTCTGTGCCCTCACCATGAACCTTTTGTTTGAACAAATAGATCCCAAACATAAGTTTTCCCAATCGTTAAAGCGTGAGCAATCGGTCGCCATACACTCCATATTAAGTGGGAAAGATTCGGAAATCGAAATACAAATATTATGAATTCAAATTCGAAATAACAACACAATTTTTTAATTCCGATTCCTTCAGAATAATTTTACGGCTGTGTAACAATTGAGAGTAAGTTTGGAGTTCCGTTTCTAGTCTCGAGGGTCTCGCTCATAAATATTTACATATTGGGTGTCCCGCGATAAGTTACACACCATCGTCTAGTGTTTTAAACCGTTCCCAAGAATCGACATATTTTGTAGTGAGTTTGATTAGAATGATCGATTGAATTCGAATTCAGTTTAACTTTTTATATAATTTCAACGCTTTTATGCTATGGCGGTAACATAGAATGTGCTATTTCCTCAGCAAGCCGGCTACGCTGCGAAAAAAAGTACCGCCGACGTACCTCCCCATAAGAGTACGGCAGGCTGCGTGGCGGATGAGGGCTTTTCAGTAGGCTGTGTTCTCTGGCCCGTGGGCAACCATTTCATATTACAGGACGAATCACGATTTGTCGTAAAATAATTATAAATTCTGATAGTTTCGTGGAAATCGCCACCACCATTTATTTGCTGCAATTTATCTTCTCGTTTTCATGTATTGACTGGTTTGGAGGAGGCTAATGAAATGATTATTTCATGGGTTGTGTTGTGGGAATGTTCGAAAGGCAGCGTCTGAATTACCTGCACACGGCGACTTCGGTTCACAAGTGGCCATGACATCTTGATTAGACTACTAACCGCGCGCGGGATTCGCAGTCCAAGGCCATATTATATTGAGTGAAAAATCCGAGTGTGTGACTGACTATATACAGGTTGTCCCTGAAAACATTGTTTGTTTTAATTTTGACGTAGTTACAAAAAGTTATGTTACGGTCAAGGAACATTTTTGAATTAAGTTTTGAGAAACAGTTTTGAGAGCAATTAATATGTTAAAATATTGCAGGTATTCAAAAGAAATAAAAAGTTCAGACATGATTAATTGTTCCAACGTATTAATTGTTGCCAAAATCGCTTCATAAAATAAATGTTCGTATTAATTGACTTTAAAATTAAAACAAACAATGTACCATCTTTTCAGGGACACCCTGTACAAGGTCGACTGTATTCGAACTCTGATTATTGATTTACTCAGGTATAAATATAAATGAATCTATTCTGTTCATGTTCTTAATATAATTTTATATAAGTTGTATGTATGTACCATGTTCAGTTCTTACTCACGGATTCAGGATCCACGGACATCCAAAATTGGAGTAACATGTTGTGTCGAACAAGTAGCTTTTGCTGACTAAATGCATTGTATTACTTTGATTAACTATAGCTTAGGTTATTGAAAAGCCGTAATAAACTAATTTTTCACTGGGTTCAAAATTAAACCAAAGACTGGGCACGTCTTATTTTTCATAAAATCGAGCACTTCACGCTGCTGCCTTCAACTTTAACTTTACACTAAACTTGAACCATCTGTTTCATTTTTTGTTCTGGATAGTCTTCTCAGGATAAATGTTACCACACGAAACATAAACATAAGTGTTAAAGACTAAATAAAGAGATTAAAATTCAGTGCAGTGTGACATACACTACTCAGTATCCAGTACCCGCTACTACAACTATGCAATTATGTACTGAAATAAATTAATTCGCGAGAGATAGAAAACTTATCCTTCACAAGGCATTGGGTATTAATTTCTGCCAACGTATACATATGACCATTTCTCACCCTGGATAATAATTCCTACACAGTCAAATCCCCACGAGTCATCGGTTCCCAGAGTCAAGTCAGTCAAGTTGATTCTAATCATCTTGGGTGAGATTAAAATTTAAACTCTATGCAATAAACAAAACATACAGCATGCAATTTGTCTCACTAGAATGTACTGTGTTGCAGTAAGATAGAGATACTAGATACTTACATGCACTCAGCCGTCATAACACAAATAAACGTCCATTTGTTGAAATGTAATTCAATAATTGTTGTGTCTGACAAAATATGACAATCATTCCAACAGATTTTTCAGAACCGAAGAATTTCAAATCATTGAAACGACGAATCCGAACATAAAGACTTGAGCATTTTCCATTTTCCCTTAAAAATGAATTGCGGACATTAATTGATTTTCTGGATAACTTGACTGTGGAGAGCTTCGCCTGTACTGATATGCCTCAGCACAGAAATTATTTAAGAATAAAACACCAAGGTTTCCACGGCACCTGCATGGTTACATTTTAAATTAATGATCATTAGCGTTCGACCATGACAGAATTCATTAAATATATTTTTTTCCCATGAAAAATTATTCTCACTTCACGTAAATTGAGAATGAAAGCCATAAACATAAATTAGAAGGTAATTAGATGAGATTAAAATAGATTAGTATTAGAAGGTAATTAACGTTGTGCACAATTTCTTAGAGAAGATACAATTTTAGATTTAGACGACAATTCTGAGAGAAATATTTTTTCTTCCCATGTACTGTACCGTGTATTTCTCTTTGACTTGGTCTGTTTACAAATCTTTTCCACTCAACTAGCATATCATGCATAACCAGACCCAGAAACACAATCATGTATTATTTCAAATACTTTTACAACTCATGCAATTAAGTGCTTGACAAGAATGATGACTCTGCACCTACGAGTTACGAAGTTTATTTTTAACTGCCATAATATTCTACTCTACGGCGACAAAAATTATAGGTATTTTGTTCGACGTATAAGATGAAGTCTATGCTGATTCATATCTATTATACCGATTTCATTGCTATTGAGTTTCCCATATTGAGTATTCACATGACATGCGGACACAGTTTGAGTAACCCTAGTGGTAGGGTTGAACGGTAAAATAATTTAAAAACTGTAATCTACTATACTGTGAGCACTACCACTTTGCATTTGCGTTGCAACCACTCATCTATTATGAAGATACTGAATTTGCGAATTTCGCCAACTCCGCAAAAATGTAAGGAACATGTACTACATAGAAAGCTCACTACATTCAAACGCAACTGTTGCGAATATTCAGAAATACATGCACTTACGTTAGAAATCATTAGAGGGTGACCATTGTTTACAATGACATTTTTCATTTTTTGAATTGAGATAAATGTTTTCCTTACAAGTGTTTGTACAATACAGAAATCGATTGGAATGGAATTGACTGAAATACGAAATCCCTAGGTAATAATTTTTCTTGAAGAAAATGTAATTGAATTCAATATTCTGAAACCCGAGTCAACAAGTACTTTATTGAAAATCAATATTTTGCAATTATAGGGTATAATACGAACAGCAATATTGATGTGGGGCGTGGGCGTGTTGGATGGCCACGCGAACATTAGCTAGTATAGGCTAGTATGCATGCACTATAAATTTAATTTAATATTTAAATGTAGAAAAATTTAAATAAAAATCATGTACGAGTTTACGAGAGTTATTTTAATTTTTAATTTATTATGGATATTTGGACTTAACACAGCGAACTAAGTAATTTTATTATGATTCCTTTTCTACTTGCAATATTTATTTAGCGCACTAATTCTATATGCAATTAACAATTCAGTCACAGTGGAATGGTTAATGGTAACGAGAGTAACCATATCACGCAAATATTTCTAACCGTTTAAAACGCCTACTTAACGAATTTGGAATTCAGACGTTGGTGTCTTTCGACAACGCTGAAGCATTCTCCAGCCCTATAACCAAAATCATGATGTCAAGAAAATCTTTTAATGTCCTGAATTTTGCATTCACATTTCTCTCATTTTTCTGCATTTTACCCTACGATTGGGATTCAAAAGCCAGAAGATTTACATAACACAAAATACGCACTCCGAGTTATTTTGAACAAAGTGATGTGCGTGGGAATATTTCTTCCTCTCATCATTTATTTTTCTCTGTGTCTCGGAATCGATTTCAAATTCTATGGTTTGCCCGTGGAAGTCCTTTTATTCAACTC
>JAQIXO010000855.1:0-15134 GCA_034700305.1 Protaphorura armata
TCATTTTACAATCCTGATTAATTATTACCTATCCCAATTATTAATTATACCGAATTAATGTTACAAGTGCGATTAATCATTAATAATACGAAATGCAATAAATGTGTCAATCCTTAATCCCTAATTCTACAGTAAGATACGCCAATCATCCAGGGCTGGACCTAGTGAGTAGTGAGGGTTATGTGGTATGTTTATGAATTCACATTACAAGAAATCCCTACAAATGGTTTACTTCGTTTATTCATTCCCATAATTAATTGAATCATTATTACTAGAAAATTCGGCAGCCGTTTCGTTGTGGAAAACAAGGTCAGCGTTGTCGATCGGACGGTGACTGTTGTTCAAATCTTTGCTTTGATTCAGACATCTACAAACACCCTTGGACTTGCGTAGGTATGACATTTAGGTATTTTAATCTAACCTAAAGAAATGAAAAAATTAATTGATAAAAGTATTACAAATATACAGGAGAACGGAACAATAGCAGAGTGGATAGTGTGGTTCATCAGAGGAATCAGACGAGCGAACCTCTTATGTCTGAGACCACAACCTTGCCCGAAGTATCCAACCAAAATAATGGATGGATTGCACTGTCAGTGGAAGATAGGGTCGGACGTGATACATTACCTGATTGGGAAAAAATTTGTGGAAGTGAAGGTCAGCGATGTCGATCAGACGGGGACTGTTGTTATGGCAAATCATGCTTCGACGGAGATCATTATCCTGACGCTTGGAGGTGTTACGGTATTACTTTTAGATTATGCGATATGCCGTCTTTCTCTCAAAAATCAGTACTTGAATATTTTTAATTATTTTAAACAAAAGCAGTGCCGGGTTAATAATCTTTATTGATTTCGGGTTATTAATCTGGATTAAAATTAAATATCCCTAAATCTCAAATTACATCAATGGGATTGAACAGAACAATCTTAATTTTTAACCCCTACTTTTCACTTGTTTCAAATTAAATCGTAACCCGAACGTGTTTTTAAAATAACTACTATGCAAATGCTATAAATATGTTAATTCTTAATGTTAATCCATCGCAAATATTATTACTTAATCTCTACTTCTACAGTAAGAACCAGGTCACACCCATGTCTGGACGGAGCGGACAATGAGAGATATGTGGTATGTTTATGAATTCATATTACAAGAAAGCCCTACAAATGGTTTACTTCGTTCAATCATTTCTATAATTAATTAAATCATTGTCATTAGAAAATTCGGCAGCCATTCAGATGTGGAAAACAAGGTCAACGTTGTCGATCGGACGGTGACTGTTGTTCAAATCTTTGCTTTGATTCAAATATTTACATAAACCCTTGGACTTGTTTAGGTATGCATGACTTTAGATATCAGATTTTCCAATATATCGCAAAGAAAATATGATATGAATTAATTGGACTATTATACAAATGTCAGGAGAGAACACCACCGATGAAAAGAGTGGCATGCATCCGGAAAATATGACGCGAGAAACGGTGAGATCCATTCCATAACTCATAACAACATTTTCAGAGATCCATTCGGTCGAGTTCCCATGAATGGCAATACAATTATTATATTCTATAATTGTTGTGGTAAGATTGCAGAGAAAAGTGATATATACAGTGTGAATAATAACTATTTAACCTATATGACCAAGTTTATGAGCCACCATGTGATATTCGAACAATCCACCAAATTCATATTTTATTTTTTAGACAACTGAGACTACCAGTGTGTCCCCAGCAAGTACTGTAGGAAGGAACATTTGTGGAAATGCCGGAGAAGGTTTGTCTATCTAACGAAGATTGTTGTTCCAATCTTTGCTTGGACTCAGATGAATACGCATATCCTACACCTTGGACATGTTTAGGTTTTTGACATGATTTTTCAAACTAACATAAGGAAATTGAAATTATGATATTAATAAATGTATACCCATTAAAACACAGGAGTAAGGAACACCAGCATAACTGAAAGTCTTTTACTTCTGGCAAATTGGACGATTGCTATCAACCATTGGAGGTCTGTGTTTAACAACGGTAGTTGTAGATATATCAGACGACATTGTCCATTGAAGAATATATGGGGGTGTACGAAGCAATTTGAGCCGGATATACTATTAGCTTCAGGATGTGACCATGGGCAAAGATGTAACGGTTATGATTGTACGGATTCCTGGGAGAGTACGGGTGAATGGGGTTATGATGAATTCAAATGCATTTGTGGTATAAACTAGGATTGGCAATCCCCAAAAACTATTACTTCCGGACAAGTGGCGCAAATACAAAAATAATGTTGAAAAGTTATAGAAAAAATTGTTAGATTTTTAAAATATTATTGGGTGTGAAAACGAAATAAATTATTCACTGCTGAACTGAAAGCTGTACATACCGAAAATTACCCTACAAGAACCCGGACTAGCATTTAAAACCGATTTAAATTCAACAGATTTTCTAAAAAATTAAATTTTTTCGTGAGGTCCTTCCTCCCGTAGAAATTAAATTTATTCAAAAAAAAAATACTGTTTCTCTAAGCCTTTTCTGTGTGCTTTACTGGTCCAAAAAAACACCAAATAAAATAATGTAAGTATTGGATTTTGTGGACTATGAAACGTGATGTTTCCCTTTCAATTGCAATAAATACTTACAGGGCAGTTCATATAAATATTTGCAACTCAAGATTTGCCATGGCATTTGATCTCTGCATTTCTTTATATTATCTATTTTGCACATGTGAATTTCATTCTATATGTAATGAAATGAATTAAAATGCTAAGCAGTCAACTTAGCTTAAATAAACTGTTACAAGCACAGGCAACATGCGGATGACCACACACACTGACGGTCAATAGAAATAAAGTGCAGCAAATTCACACACACCGACCAAGCAAATGAGTGAGTGACTAACATTTCATTCTTGCTACAGTTGTCGTCATTTCCTCAAGTCAACATAAAAAGACTTGTTATTCAAGTTCACCCAATAAATGTGTGTACATAAAGTCTGTTCATTTTGTATTAGTTTTATTAAGCCAATGACTCCGTCTGATAACGATAAGTAAGTCAGACACGTCCAGAGGACAAATTGAAACTCTCTATTGGAAGTGGCATATGATTTTGATAAATAAACGTAATACATGCATATAATAAAATATCACATACTTACATCCGTAAATAATAATAGTAAATAGCAAACATATAATTAAGTGGCGAGCAATGCATACATGGGTCACATATCACATTTACGATTGCTCGATTTACTCTGGTTTCTTGGCAAAGACCTGTACACTCGTGAATGGAAATATGTACGGTTTATCCGGAGAGTCCACGCCAGGTGTGTATGTTTCAGTTCGTGTTTCCAGGAAATACTTGTAGTAAAATTCCTCCATCTCTTGACGCTTATCCTTGGGAAGGAGTAACAAGAATGGATTCATGGATGTACCGAAATCTGAAAAAATAATTAAAGACAAACTATTGATCTGTCTAAATTATTAAATTAAAATTTAACTTGACCTGCAACTTGCTGAACATTATCAAATGTGTAAATGACCTCGTAGGTGTCGAATTCTTTGACTTCAAATCCTGTTTCGATGAAAGCGTCTTTGAGTTTTCCAGTGTTATCCTCCCCATCATGAATGAAGTCCGAAACGGTGTAAATTCCCTGTGTTGAAATACCATAATATGCATATAGTTAGAATACTATAAACCATGCTAGTGCATAGTGCTTTGCTTTAAGACCTCGGCATGCCTCGCCCACTCAGGGTGTTTAATCACAATTCTGTCCAAATCACAAATGGGTGCTTTTGTTGGAATGATGAAAAATGCTTCACCCCCTGGCAACAAATGCTCGTACATGGACTTCAGTGCACTCCTAGCAAAATTCAGAAATCAGAACACTTAATTGCTTGTAAAATTCCACGTAAAAATTACCTGTAATTAACTTACTTGTAGTCGTCAGTGAAATAAAGACCATAGAGTGAAAAGATCTTTGTGAATTTCAATTCACCAAAAGTCCCTGGAGGAAGACTCAAATCTCCGTGCATATGGTTAATTCTTGCATGCGGATAATTTGTTTCAGCGTATTCAATTGTGTGTGGACAATTGTCCAGAACATAAACCGTGGATTCGTATTTCTCAGCAATGGGGCCCAAAATCTCAAACTCTTTTTTGCCTGAATTATATCCATGGTCCAAAATGACCTCACTTGACCCGTTGACCCCCATGTCATTTTTTCAACGATGGGAGGAAGTACTTCTTTGATCCGTTCATGTGGTCCCGTATGACTCGCCTCAAGTTTGGCTATATTTCGTCGTACAGATTTTGGAGAGTATATTGCCATGATGTATCGTATCCCAGGGAATATCAATCGTCTGTGGTAGGTTGTCAGGTATTTGGCTATTTACTTTTTGATTTACAATTTATTTAATTTCTTTACCTTTTTCGCCAAAACCTGAATGGTAAGTTGAATGACGCACTTTTGAAATCAAACTGAGCGAAAAATGATGCAAATGTTCACTGGTAATGTACTGTCGGCAAATGTCGACTTTCGAATCAGACCGCAACCCACTGTTGGTAGATATAAATGAATATCTTTATTTTAATTAGCCCTTAGTAACTCGGCGGGTGAATTGACAATTATTGCGGTTAACGGGAATGGATAATATTAAACATGTAGAATTGTGGTGAATTGGCCATAGTAGATAGTATGAACCTACTACAAAAAACACACACAAAGTATATGGAGCAAGTCTTTCGTCGAAATTCGTCGAAAAGAGTTCGGTTCGGGTCAGAAACGAACCGTTAGATGCACTAACCAGAATTAACTTTTCGGGTTAAAACATTCGCATAAGTTGTTTAGGAGGTCAATGGGTACAATATATAAAAAAAACCAGCCTCCATTTCTGAGGCTTTCATTGTACCCCCTTCTGCTATATCATTCACTCCGTAGCAACACAAACAAAACATTGGTTAGAATTTTGCGTGTGTATTTTCTCTGGAAAACTAAACTACTTTTGTTTACATGTACTGGAAAGCCCATTTTGTCATGTAATACACAAAAATGGGATGACTCACATAACACGATTATTTACAACTGGGATTATCTCATATCTTTCTGAAACCTTAGTCTCAGTAGTCCCTCGTTGTTGAAAGGTCGATATCCTGAAGAGAAAATTGTGTCTCCTTGTTTGATTAGATCATGACGCACAGAATGTACTTCCCGTACAAGGCAATACTCATCAGGGGAGCCCTGAGTTCCGAGGTCTGACATGCACGAATCACGAATCATTGAAACCGAACATTTTCTCATAGGTTTCTGAATCAGCCTCGTACAGTCTCTTGGGTCAACCATGGATGAAAGGTCCAATTCGAAAGGAGAATTGTTTATTTATTTTATTGGTTTATGGTGCACGGAATATATCGGCATGTCCTTTATATACCCAATAATTTACATAGATATGGCTCAGTTGGTCTGTCAAATCAAACTGGATAACATCAACATGTATTTCATTACATTCACTAAAATTCTTCTCTTAATAGTTTGGAGTAACGCAGAATTTATTCCAACCCCTGTTGACATTAATTTCATCCTGGAAATCTACAACCAACAACATATTATTCTCGTTTACATCGATGAGATTGAATTCAATCCTCCCACAATTCCTCTTACAATTGTGAATGGAACCAACATCTCTCGTTTGTCGATGGGCGACATCACATCATATTCTCAGAACGAACTATTAGCCCAGACTCACTACCCAATTCTGAAGGCGTGCAGACTTCCAAATAAATCAAAATCCCCTGGGATGGTCCATCTAATTTTGTTCAACAGAACCAAAAAATTGAATGAGCCCATCGATTGGCGATCCGTGGCTCTATTTCTGAGAAATCAAAATGTCCACCTAGTTAAACTCGGAGGAGTTGGAGGAGACGCACTCGTACCATACACAGTGGGTCCAAATGCGGAGATTCGATTTGACTCCAGGGTCGTACACTTTGTCTCCGCGGGGAAAGGAAGACGAACTGTGGATCCGAGAATGCAAAATCGTCTCCGTCCATGGTCTTGGTTTCATACGTGCCAACTGAGAACTTTTATTTGGACATTGGATTTTCTCAACGACACTGTAACTGTTACCGTAGCACCAGTGGGCGCAGATATTCCGTTCAAACACACAATACCAACTAAATGGATGCACTTGACTACAAGCGGGAATGTGTTGGACAAAATTAAGAGAGACATGACAGATGACTATCTACGAATTGCGGAACCAGGTTATTATTTTACAGACACTCCAGTCCAATACTATTCGAAATCATCATTGAGGAAGTATTCCTCCTATGAGGTTTACTTTAAGCCGTGGGACAAAACGTCGCTCTTTCTACAGATAACTCCCATGATTACCAGAAGAAATGATTGGTTGGACAATTCAACCTTACAAGTTACATCTCATACGCACCCAAGGGTAATTACATTCCGCCTTTTACCAGTGATTTGGTATAGTAGTGATTTGTTAAGTGTGGATCGCTCACCTAAATACATGTCACATGCATCCAGTCAACGATTCTCATTCATTTCATGTTCCATAATTGGCACCGAAGATTTCTATTACTCAACATTTCTGGCTCCTTTCGAATATGAACTGTGGATTGTTTTAATGGCGTTAATGTTCCTCACAACCATTTTTGCTTCTGTTGTTATGGCAAAGGTCATGACCAAGAAGGGCTCACTCTCTCCCAGTTTTCTTGTGATTCCTGCAATATTGTTGGAACAAGGGATAGAATTCAAATCCTCAAAAGCACACTTAATGTTGTACACCCCTTGGATATTGGTAGGAATTGTCCTGACTAATGCATACAGAGGAATAGTGACCACGACTGTCTTTGCACCATTCTCACCCGAGTATCCTACCGATTTTGACGACATCTTCAACCATAACTTCACACTGTATTCAAAATATGTTCCGGGTGCCATTGACGAAATTATTAGAATTGACCTTACCAATCAATTAAACCGGCTTTACTCAATAACTTACTACACTGAGCTTGGGAATTTGTTGAGTAATCATTGGTCATACGGAAATTCCAGTTATCACCCATACCATCGGATATTGAATCGAATTGGTATAACACCGGACAATGGACGAATGAATCCAATGGACTCTACTATGGATTGTGACAAAACAGCATTTGTCGATGTAGAGTCAAAGCTCTTTCAAGGTGTTCAGAGCAATAATCCACAGAAGTTGAAACACCCGTTAAGGATGAGCTCAGAGAGTATTCTTGAATCCAACATGGCGTGGGGTGTGCACGGATCCCCTGGACCTCCTCCAGAAGTACTTGCTCTCATCCACACCCGATTCCAACATTTGATTCAATCAGGTCTCCATTTATTTTGGGAAAATCTACTTGCCAGTTCACCAAAATACCCGAATGATAAAATTCCGAAAGCAGAATATAAAGCTGAGCAAGGTGAACCAATTGCGTTCAACTTGAGTTCTAATGTATCTCGTATATTTTTGATTCAATTGTATGGACTTTCGGTATGCTTTATAGTTTTTGCAGGAGAATGTACTTTTAACCATTTACCTGTCATTATTCGTACAATTCGACAGCGAGTACAATTGATTATGTGCTACACCCGTAAACGTGGGGAAGAATTTTGGGTAAAGTACAGAAGTTTCAACAATCTAAATTATTTTAGGTATATTATTCGAATTGGGAAATTAAAATTAGACCGTGTATATGAATGCTGGAAGAAACGGAATTGTAAGTAGCTTTAACTAGGCATCTAACCAGGGATACACGTTATTCACAATTGTGACATATGAAAAGATGTAATGTGATTTAATTAAACTGGGAAAATGACTTGGACTGGACTGGTGTAGCGTGTTAGTTACATATTGGCACCATCATAGGATCCACAGATCCATATGACAATCCTTTCTTTATAAACACACAACTGCTTTTATACTTCTGCTGACCGGATAATAATTAGTAAACAATAAACTAACATTGACATTATAAGAATGCTTAATCAACATTTCATCATGAACAAGACTTTGGTTGAGGAATGCTTGCTCAGCATTCCTTCACAATAAATCCTATCACATTACTTCCGTAATACTTCTAGGTTTTATGAACGACGTCCCGTCGTTAATTACTTTTAACAGAAAAATTACGCCTAAACTTAACTTTTAAAATGATCTTAAACATGCCTATTATCTTAACACTACATTATTATAACATATTTACCATTACATTAAATATATTTGCTCTGACATATCAATCTCCGCTTCAACGGAGCGTTCACATTTATTTTTCATGTCGCAATATTATTTTTATTGTTATTCCCCACATAAACAAAAACGAGTTGCCATTTCATTTTGAATATATAATTTAATAACATCACGGTTATTCCTCCACATTTAAATAATAACTAAACGATAAGGTCGATCATCCAGACAGTTAGGTTAGGTTAGGTCAAGGTGAATCGCTGTGCTAAGTTTGAAGTCAATGGGGCGTGGTCACTATGTTAACCCGGCTTACCTTCGCTGACCCTTAGCGGTGACCCCTGAATTTTCAGGACTTCGACGACGTCCATTTAAACATTGTCCAGGAGGTCATGGGCAAGCTCTGTGTAAAATATGCGGTCGATCACAAGGGGGGGGGGTGGATTCCCCCACGTTACGAGGATTTGGACAAAACCCTCACGGACCAGGGAGGCAGCAGGGACCATGGTAGTTGTTTTCTCCCTGCCGCCTGCTCCCTGGTCCGTAAGGGTTATGTTAATGTGGTAAAATTTCAAAAATTATTATGTGGAGGTGTTTTCACTTCTGCGCGAAAATATTGTCCAAACCCAACTCAGGACATGCCAGTGCACCCGAAAAAAATATGTCGTGTCAAGGTCCTCGTGGTCATAGCATTCCCTTGTTAGATGGCAAAATACAATAGAAAAATACCGAAACAAGTCCATGGGTATCTGTAATGTTCTGCATATAGCACAAATGTCCTGAACAACAATCCTCGTCCAATCGACATTGTTGACCTTAATTTCCACAAAGGTTTCTTTCTACCGCATTTCCTGCCAACATTCTAATCCAACCGTCATTTCTATTGTTTTCTTCGGACAATGTGGTGGAGGTAGTCTCAGTTTCCTAAAGATAAAATTAACTTTTAGTATATCATTAAGCTTAATTTCCATCTTCAGTTTTGTTAAGAAAAGTATCGAGGAGATGCATCGATTTTGAGATTTAGTAGTAACAAGTCATTCAGAAACTGTAAAAGAGACACGGCAGGCAATAAAACATATCATGTCATATGTACATGCATTTCGCTCACAGTTACCTACAGTCCTGTTATTTCTGTGATTCAAACTTCCACCTACCATGAACTAAAAATTTCTGGTCGTGTTCGTGTCTGATACATGTACTCCAAATGTATTTGCAAATTTTTCCATTTTGGGTTTGCTATTGTGTAATGAAAATGAAAGACCAGTTGGACTTAAGACGAAAGGTGTATGCATGAGATTAATGTGAGAAACACAAACACACAATATAATACAACCACAGAGATTGATTTATTTCGAACTAATTGTAAGACTACGTGAAACAGAAAGGAAACAAAGAAGAGAGAGACTAGGACAGAGATTAAGAGATTCTGTATTTAAAGAATGATTGGATTCGTCAGCTTGGTCGTGAACTTCTTTGGGCTGTGTTCAAATTAGCCCAATATGGGAACCAAGGGTTCTACCGCAGGAATTAAGGGTAAGAGAGGTCCTCCACTACAAACACACTCAACGACGTTTCCTGGTGGTGGACTTGGAAGGCAAGTTGAGTTGGTGAACCCACAAGTCACACAAGCCGCTAAGCAGGTTGGGAAGCAATCAATTTTAGCCAAATTAATAGACTCATCATCACCAGCAATACAAGTACATTTTGCAGAACTTCGGTTCGGGTACTCATCCGTTGGACCTGTACAAACTCCTCGGGTGTAGTTCGCTGCAATACATTCTAGGTTACAGACAGTGTTGATGAGAGAGCCGACTAACCCGTTGGGATCGCAATGATTCAAAACACACAAAGGGTCTAAAAGTAAAAATCAAAAGATATTAAAAATTACGGATACACTTGAAAAAACTCAAAATTAATAATATCACATTGTATGACTTCAATTGAGTATTCTTTACAAAAATTTTATTCAAGAAAGAATTACTTGGTTGTACGCCTTCTGCTTGTCCAAGACCAAACATGGTAATGACAACGGCAAAAATGGAGGAGACTTTGTAGACGAGCATTTTGTTTGGATATGTTTTGTCTTGGTTTTTGTTGGAGTGGTAGAAGTGTTGATTGTTCTAGAGTGGTTGAGATGTACTGGATGATCTACTCCGGTTAATCCGTCTGTTTTTATACTCATTTTCTTCGGGTTTTTTTCGACCAATATGGTAGATATATAGGATTGATTCATTTCGTCACATTCAGAGTAAAAAATATTGACAAGACATGATGTAATAAGAAATTCCGACTGACTGAAATATTCAGAGTCAATTGCGGAGATCAAATGCCACGGCCGCAACAAATCTAACGTCGTATTTTCTCTCTAAGATAAAACTTTGGACTGTTGAAAAAAACTACCACGTGTGTGGTAGTTTTTTGTGACCATGACATTAAAATACAGGATATTTTATTGGTTAAACTTTAAGGTCAAAATTGGTGATAGTGTACTGCATATGCATTTGGAGTACATGTGTGAGACACGCAAGACCAGAACTTTTTGGTTGATGCAAATTATTCTAGTCTTTTATTGAAAGTACCAATCACAGAGATGCAGTCCGGTCAGTAAAACTGACCGGACTTTAGGTAACGGCACAATGACAACGCTACAATGACCTTAAAGTTGTTGGGACCTTTGAGCTTAATGTCATGGTTCTTCGAATGCCGATAGAATAAATATTTTGTTACACGTGATGGCCTCGAGGATCAAGAGCAAATAATCGATTAATAGTTTTTTGTACAGTCCAAAGTTTTATCTCAGAGTAAATGCGAATCAAGATTCGTTGTGGCCGTGGCATATGATCTCTGCACTTTTGACTCTGAGTATTTCAGTCAGTCAGAATTTCTTATTATATAATGTCTTGTCAATATTTTTTACTCTGAATGTGACGAAATGAATCAGCACTGTGTATATATACTATATGGGTCGAAATAGAACCGAAGAAAATGAGTATAAATACAGACCGGTAAACCGGAGTAGATCATTCGGTACATCTCAACATCACTCAAAAAGGTTTAAAATCAATCAACACTTCTAACTCCCCAACAATAACCAATGCAGAAGAAATCCCAACAAAATGCTCGCTTACAGAGTCTCCTCCATTTTTGCCATTGTCATTACCATGCTTGGTTTTCTTGGACAAGCAGAAGGCGTTTATATAAGTAAATTTTTTATTGAATAAAAATTTAGTGGAGAATAGTCGATATCATATATTGTAATACTATTAATTTTGAGTTTTTTCAAGCGTAATTTTTAATATCTTTCGATTTTTTACTTTTAGACCCTTTGTGCCTTTTCTTGATACCTTGAACAGAAGATGAAAATTTTTTGCGAAAAGTATACAGATCGCCAACGTTTATTTATACAAGTTCTATTTTTAGTCATTTTCTATGATTTACACGCGTAGAATTGTGCATGTATTAAACACTATGATACGTTATATCATTTTCTATAAGAAAAATAACGTAATCCTAATTCTTATCACAAATACATTTGAATTCATCATAAACCCAAGGACCACCCGAGCTGCACAATCCGTTGATCGAGTAACGAAATGAATGACGATGACAGACGATTCAGTACCGAAATCCTAACATTCATTCACCAGCACAGAAATTATACTGAACAGATATTGACATTATGTTAACGAAAACTACTGTACAGAAAAATGTATCTGAATGATATAGAACGATGAGTGTTTGGTTCTCAACGACAATTGAATATAGATTCTATACCGACAAATCAACATTTCATAAGCATTAAAGTTTCGTCGTATAATCTGTACTACTTCGGTGTGAACAATTCGGTGACGAAATGTCAGAGGAAAAGTCGTACAGAATTGGTGCCGAAATTTCAACGAAATGTTGTCATTGAATTGAAGGTACAGATTCAACGCTTGTTCGGTACTTGAATTCGCGGGAACAATTATCTGTATTCGTAGTCACTTATCGTTAGAGTAGTGCGTGCTAAAGAACAGGCATGGTCAGATGAGTATCTGTCATGGCATCTCTTAAGGAATTTGGAAAAGGAAAACTGTTGAATTTTCAATTGACAATAGCGTGGACGTTGTACCAACGAAACACTTAGTCGAAGACATGAAACTGCCCCTTTCCTGCAAATAAGCCGAAGGGATTTCAAAGAATCCAACAAGACCCAGACTCTATTTCTGATCCACTGTGGCCAGCCTGGGTATTTATTTTTCACAAATCCTACGGTAAGTAATTTTGCGCTATTGTTAAGTTGATTGAATTCAAAAAAATCTTAGATTTGTAATTATAAATTATAATGGTATAACGGTAAAATTATAAAATTCGTAAACGTAAAACGTATTTGATTTCCGAATTTGGTGCGTATGTTTGTATTTATTATTCTCGTTGACCAAAGCTCAATTATTGTCGGGCAATTTTCCAGGCCAGTTATCTATTGAGGAGCAAGGGAGTAATTGTCCAGAAACAATCCCAAGCGGCAGTACAGAGAAAGAAATCACTGAAGACGGTTCTTGTTAAATGTGGAAGCCTGTTCAAGTGTCCCGGTACCATTGGGTAAGAACAACTGAAATCTTATTTTTTATTTACTTAAACTAGACAATTTCTAAACTGATTGAAGAATTTAGAGGTTCGTAAACTGATTTGAAGGAATTCCTGGCCTTGAAAATATATTAACTGTCATTTCATTCACTTCACAGCATTTCATAAAATCTCACTGAAGAACCAAATTATTTTGCAAGGAGAAATGCGGACCCTTAAATCCATTGTCCTACACTCCTTGTCTAACTCCAATATTCATTGTCAGTCGTCAAAAAATGATGCAATACTCTGGCCTGTGGTTGATGTGGAAACCTTCAATGTAGTGTGTGGGCTTCTATCTACCAATGAAATATTCGAGTCCTAGGTTAGTTTTATTATCATAATGAATAATTAGGATAATAATGACGTAAAAACATTCTGATTGATATTTATATTTTTACAGGAAAATCTGTCGTCCAGAATTGTAGGGAATTCAGTCAGAAAAACCGTAAACAATATACTTAAATTTACTGCATCACAATTTACCCTTCAACTTCGTCTAACGGATTCATCAGGAAAACTTGCTTTTGGAGGGACAATCTGCTGCAAACTTGTCAAGAGTGAGTCCACCATTGCTAGACCAGTTACTAACGTGAACAATCAAAATTTTGTAAGTCATGCACATTCAAATACAAGAGTCTATATTACTTCTGGAAATAGCGTTAAGAACAGTGAACCTACTAGCCCATCCAGTGGTGACATTCCAGTTGATAACTGTAGTTCTAGTGATAACGCCGAATCAGAATCGGAGAAGCAAAGCTGTGACAATAATTTAGATTTAAATATTTCTCATGATTTACAACTCCTAATTACAGATGTCAGTATTTTGTAGTATCTTATTAGTAAATTTGTCACTAACTCATTTCATACGCACTATGATTTGAATATAAATTCCAAAATTGTAAGTTGCTCTATAATTCAATAAATTATAATTTTGCAGTGTTCGGATTTAATTGTGTTTTTACTGGCCAATAGACGCAATGAATGGAGTAATGTAGTTTCAGTACCCAGAATGCATATAAAATATCATCAGCATATCGGCATCTGAATGGCATTAAAAATCAAGTACTATATAAACGTTGAAATGCAAGTACCGATACGGTAACGAAATTCTGTCGCCTCATTAGTGCCGAAAAACTGACGCACCGAAATAGCATTGAAATATCCATGCTGTGTCGGTACTGCCGCACGACGAAGAATAGGCAACGATTGCCGTTCCGTTTCTTCACTTTACAGGTACCGAACTTTTCGTTAACGAATCAGTGCCTAGCGTGCAGCTCGGGCAGTACTCTCCCAGGAGTCCGTGCAATTAAATCCGTTACATCGTTGTCCTTGATCACATCAGTAGTACATTCGGCTCATAGGGCTTCGAACACCCCCACATATTCTTCAATGGACAACGCCGTCTCACATATTTACAACTACCAGTGTAAGTGATATTTCTCGTAGGGAATAGAATTTCGGATGTTTTTTCAACCTCAGTCACTTCCGGCAATGTAGTAGTTGTACTCTGAACATGATCGTTAGGCACCGAACTCAAAGGCTCACTCGTCTGATTCCCCATAAGTACAACTCTCTCCTCAATTTTGGTGTTTTGTTCTCCTATGTTTAATAGTTCGACTATTTAATATTATTATTCCTTCATCATATATTGAAAAATCCATTGTAGTTGTAATATGAATACCTAAACATGTCCAGGGGTTTTTGTAGATGTCTTGATTTTTGATTTTTGAAAGATTTGAACAGCAGTCACCATCCGATTGACAACGCTGACCTTGTTTCCCACAACGAAACGGCTGCCGAATTTTCTAGTGATAATTATTATAATTAATTAATTATAGAAATGAATAAACGAAGTAAACTAATTGTAGGGTTTTCTTGTAATATGAGTTCATAAACATACCACATATCTCTCATCGTTCGCTCCGTCCAGCCTTGGGTGGTTGGCGTAACTTCTTACTGTAAAATTAGGGATTAAGGATTAATATTTACGTATTAGGATTAATAATTAGTCGCGAAACATGAATCCGAATTGTTAAAAATTCATCACTGCTTGGGCTATGAGGTAATACCGTAACACCTCCAAGCGTCAGGATAATCATCTGAGTCAAAGCATAAATTGCCATAACAACAGTCGTCGTGCAATCGACATCGCTGACCTTCCCTACCACACAAATTCTCCCAATCATGTAATGTCTCAAATGTATCATGTCCGACCCAATCATACATTGATATTCCCAAGGAGAATGGACGAATCATCAAATGTTTAAATCAGGAGACCCCATAACTACCGATCAATAAAAAAATGAAAAAT
>JAQIXO010000856.1:0-15125 GCA_034700305.1 Protaphorura armata
GCGACGACACCAAATGACACGGGTTGATCACCACAACACACGAAAGACAGAGGAAGACCACAGGCACGACCAAACAGAGAAGAGTGGAGAGAAAAGTGTTTTTTTTCTCCACAGACTCCACACCACTGGCACTGGTACAGTTCTCACAACCAAATTCTCGTTCCCCCTGCCCACCCACTGGTGAGTAGGAGTGCGTGCGCACTCCGACTCATTTCCACATCACCTGGTCCATCCAATTCATTCACGACCACAGTACAGTATAGTTGTGCAGTAGTGCAAATGAAAGCGAAAGTGGAGAATTGGAGGAATTTCTTTTTTGAAAAATTAAGTGAAAAATAAAAACACACGAAAACAGTAACCACGGACCACAACTTAGTCCGCAGCTGTTTGTTCAGCTGAGTCAACACTCACTCGAACGAATTTTCGAATTCCTTGGCATTGCCCATATGGCGTGACAGTCAAAACCTTCACCCTTGGAATCAGAGGTCAGTGGTTCGAATCCCGCCCGCGTGAGTGAGAGTTTTTTTTGATACCCCTTTTTGTCGATGTCAGCATCGTCCGGGTTTGAGATCTATCCAAAATGGCATAAATCATGAAAATCCGTTCATGAATGAATTCTGCACTTCGGTGAACAGGCTCAATTATTTCACCGTCTTTATATATTGAGATTGCGCCATTAGTTTTGGTAAATTTTATCTAAGAATACAATGCAATTCTTCCACTTTGGTTTACGGTATATCGTTTCCCTGGGTATACATATATCTCACCCCTCTTCCTCCCAAAATATTTTCTTCTTTCTTCTATGTATCTTGCGTATTGTTCATTGCATTAGCTACCACTTTCAAACACGTCCTTTCGAAAACTTTTGTTCTTGCTTCCTTGCTTACATATATCAATTGGTTGTATGTAAACAATTATGCTCCTTGATTACGGAGGATCCGCACGGCTATTCTGGACAGTTTTAAAACTTTTGATATGATACTTATCATAAATTGTAACGGTCTCAGCCGAATATGATCAGATTAGATTTTGCTATATCCGATCTATCCACCCTTACGAATTTCTCATACGAAATGTTTGATTTGATCGGATCCTGAAATGGAAATCACAATTAAATTAAATCAAGTCCATTTCAACAGAATGTGGGATGCCGGCCGTCCAAAATGTAGACTTAATCTTCAATCGTACTGAAACGTCGCGCTTGAAATGGCCATGGCACGTTGCAATTTTCAGAGACGAAAATTACATTTGTGGTGGATCCATTGTCAACCCCGTTGAATATGGGTTGTTCATTTTAACGGGGAGTGCTTGTATCACAACGTGGGACGGGACACCAATAAATCCAAATAACTACAAAGTTGTCATCGGTGCGGTCAGCAGTAATTTGGATGAAAATTTTAATGCATCCAATACACAAATACTTGGGGTAAGATTATAATCTTAAGAACATATCACGAGAAAAAGGAGAATTTTAATTTGTTGATTCACAGGTCAAGATAATCGTAAAGCATGACAATTTTGACAGCCGAAGACTTTCGGATGACATTGCATTGCTTCAAACAGACAATCCAATTCGTCTGACTTCACACTCTCTTCCCATCTGCCTGCCTTCCCATGAAATTATCGCTGGTCAATTTGGAACGGTTTGTTCACTATATTGATAATTAACTCAGCATCATTTACTAATTATCGTTCAACCTAATTTACTGTAGGTGGTGGGATTCGGATCTGTTGAGCGGCCGACGAAGTCTTTTGACACATTGGAGGAGGTTACTATTCCTGTTGTCCCATCGGATGAATGTGGTGATCAATTTGTTCAGAGGCCGCTCAGTTCCCAAATATGTGCCGCATTTCCAGACGGTAAACATTACATTGCTAGCGTTTGAGTTTTGGCTAAGCTAGCAGTCACAATTGAGCCCGTTGAATAGTGTGATTTTTTTGAAAATGTATCTAAATTTTGTGATTTTATGCACAGCCTCCGGCGAATGTTGAATTTCAAATGTTCCGAATTTTTTAATTCGCCCCACTTACCATTCTATCAATGAAAAATAACACAACACGATTTATTGCGAAAGACCTGCTTGCACGGCTAAGCCTTAAAATGGTATTTTGTGTCTATGAGTCTGTGTGTGTGCACTCCACTGCATAACTGCCACATTTCTTCTCTGATTGACATGATCAAACTCAGCATGGATGACCCTTGTGTAATAGCTCCGCACGAGTTTGTTAGCCAGTAAGATTGGTCGAAGGGTACGGCTATTTGACTATTTTAACCTGACCAATATGAAGCAGCTTTTAAATGAACATAGTATAAAGCTCTATTCAAAATACAGCAGCAATTCTATATTAGCATTCGGATCGGTTACAATTTCGAATACATAATCTTGGGGTCCTTGGCTCTTCCGGACATTGTCGTAACTAACTTTTGATATCCGGTTTAACCATGAAGCAGGATACGTAAATGAAACATGTTGTTTACTATGCTTCCATTTCAATAGTCATTGGACCGACCTGCTATTCGGGTTGAAGTATTCAAGAGGGCCTGGGCTCATATGCACATGTTTTATAACAGACCATTTACTTCCGGTTGGCCAAGGAGCAGAATACAAATATGAAACATTTTGTTTATTTACGCTTCATTCTGTCTTAGCTTCAATAGTAGTCGGGACGAACTGTTAGTTAGTACACGTATCCAAGTGGTCCTTGGCTCATACGAACATGCTTCATAACAGACTTTTTACTTCCGGTTTGACCATGTTTAGCTAATCATTTCTTTCCACGGTATGT
Source organism: Protaphorura armata (assembly GCA_034700305.1). NCBI lineage: Eukaryota > Metazoa > Arthropoda > Collembola > Poduromorpha > Onychiuridae > Protaphorura > Protaphorura armata. Next base: position 2,788 of record JAQIXO010000856.1, read on the forward strand.
GATAGCCACATTGTCCTACTTATTTCTTTCGACGGTACGTGATTGTCACGTTTTACTATTCATTTCACTCGACGGTAAGTGATTGTCACGTTTTACTATTCATTTCACTCGACGGTCAGGGGTGGAGGTCTTTCGCATAGTGCCTGTGCTTGTCACATTTTATTTTTGATTTTCATTTCGAATTTAAAACACCACCTACATATTTGGCATATTTCACTACCATTGACACAGTCCCCACCATCTGCAGCGACTTTTCATGTTCAACAATCCATTCCAATTCTCCGATTCTCCCTCCGCTCGAAATCTGTAAGTTCCCCTTTCAGCCCATGGTCGACTGTGCTGTAAAGGGTTAATAAAAAGGCACTGGTCTTCCGTCTGTGTGTCTGTAACGCTCTCCGCTTTACATGCTAAATAGCAACAGTTAAAACGCACTCGGCAGCAATACCTCGTTCACGATATTCTGACTTCTGAGATATGTAATGTTAAATTAAATTAGCGTCACCTAATTAGTCCACTTTTAAATACTATTAAATTGGATTTTCGGAAATTGGGTTTGGGGTTCGGATTCTGAAAAGAAAATCTTTCCTTCGGGTTCAGGTTTGTCTGTAGGACTCGGGTTTGGTTCGGTTCAGTTTCGGTTGTACCTTCCTCTATTCACAAATCCTTAAAACCCCGAACCCAAACAACACCAGCGCGGAGCCATCACACCAAGTGAAGTCAAGGTCAACTGAACATGAGGAATTTAGCTGAATCACATTGGGGCTGTGGGCACGCCTAATATATCATTTTATTTTCTTCCTTAGGAATTAGCACATGCAGTGGTGACACAGGGAGTGGCTTTGTATTTAGAACAGACAGTCCAATCCGTTATACACTTCAGGTAAACATTCAATGGAATCTGTTTTTCTAATCTGGATTAGTGGATCTATTGTAAGGGTTTATATTTAACAATTAATACGACTATTGCATAATTAATATTTAGGGTAATCGTCATTTTATCTTATCTGGTATTTCCATTTCCAATTCAAAAATTCTTAAAAATGTAAGTCTGTATGTACAATCTGCACATCTTATCTATCGTATAATCTGATCTTAACTACCTTAAGACATTCACGCATCGCAGTATTTAAATATGATAGAAGGATACGGCAGAACATGACAAATAAGTTCCATGTTGCTTGGCTGAGTTTTGATTAGGTCGGAGTCATGAAGCATGTGAACACGAGTTCGCCGAAGGTTCCAACCCGAAAGGTCTAATTGTTTGCCAAACAAATCATGTAGAGGTCAAAATATACGAAGCCCAATCCACGTTATGTATATTACTCATATTATATTCCTTGCAGGACTATTTGGGTGCAAGTGGGTGTTTTCAAATTTTTACAGCAAGACATAGAATATTCAGGGTGATTGTTAAATATTTCCCCCTATTTGAAATTAAATAACTTTTTAATGTATTGATGAATTCACATGCGTTTTTCGCCAACTTCAAGCCAATCGCATGGAAGGATGATTAGAGATTAAACCGGATTGATAATTCGGACGGGAAGAGCTCCACAAAATGAAAAGTGCGAAGTAAGAATTTTTAACATGGCGGAGATACGACCTAATTTCTGAAAAAATTGGAATTCGCCACAGCAACCGCTCTTGATTTCAACAATTTTGGAGAAATTTTTTAGTCGACGAATTCAGTATTTCATACCATGGTTTGAATTTGATTTTTTCTCGTGGTTTGGCTTGATTCATCGGACCCGTGATTCATAAAACCTGGTATTTAAAACCTGGATTAAAAAACTTGGTATTTGCGGGAAATATTTAACGCCCACCCTGTACTTCAAATTTAGCCAATTTACACGAGGTACTACTTTGCGATGGGCATGGGGATGCCTTTTGTCAGTTACCTGTTAACAGGGTTGTCGCTCAATAGTCTAAAATTTCAAGTCAAAATTTCCATTAGACGAACCGCCTTCACGCGATTTTGTAGACCAATATATTTGGCAATACATGTCGTGATGTCATGCAGCCTTGCGGTGTAGGACCAATCAACCAACGTTGATGAATGACATAATAGTGTATGCTGTTGATTGTGACGCGGTGTACCTCTCAAATTATTAATATTTTACTTGTGGTTAATAGGGAATTGTAAGTGTAGGTCTATCAAACCATGATTGTTATGGGCCTACTCTTTTTACCAAAGTGTATCACTATGTACCTTGGATTCAAAGAGAAAGCAACAAGTTCATTTCTTCTAACCAGACAGGGAATACTACAAAATCTCCTGGAGCAGGTTAACTACTCTTCTAATTTATAACATTCTTTAGAAGAAGTGTGTGCAATAATGCACCTAAATAAACTTGACAACGCTTTCTTCTAGAAGTAGCGACATATCGGCCTAGCAAACAAGAATGAATTCGCTAAATTAGTTCTACTACGCTTATGAGATGCTCATCTCTCCCGTAGAGCCATAAGTATGACCTCTTCTGTCTTCACGTCATGGAGTGTAAGCGGTCTGTACTCATCTGTTTGAGGTTGCTAAGGGATTCTATTAATTTCTGTGTGAATCTAATTTTGAATATCTATCATTCGTCTTTGTTGTTTACGCGGTATGTCGCTACCTTTAGAAGGAATTTCAAATTATTTTAAATACACTCTTGAATTAAATACATGTTTCAAACGTTAAATGCACTCTAAACATTTGGACATACTATAAATAAATCTACAAATGATTCCCTCTTTTTGAATGTTTTAGATCATGATTATGAAGACAATACCAAACAGAAAATTGATGGAGAATCGGAATCAAAAGATCGCACGGTATCAGAAGGCGACTCTAATACAATACTAATAGTTTCAATTTGTGCAACTATTGTTGCGATTGTCATTTTGATTGGCGCTGTTGTTATTATTACCACATATTTACAGCGGAAGGTACAAAAATTTGATAAAATGTGAGTCAATCCGTTGGCAGTCTAATGGTACCCGTTTAACTACTTTTCTTATAGCCCACAGTGCTTTCAGACGCGGATATGCAACGATTTCTACTTGGTGATGTCAACCTGACGAGTAATGCCTCTGGAAATACGGTTGACGCAATGGCGTATGACCAGAAATACGAAATTGATTGGTCTAAGCTTCGTATTGGTTAGAATTCCTCATATAATATTAGTGTGTACTTAAAATTCAATTCAGTGAACCCTAACATCATGTTCTTTCTTTTAGAAACATTTGTCATTCCATTAACTACTTTAATGCATAAAATGGCGAGATATGTTTTTGTAATTAGATTTGATGACTATTTTGGGAAGCGGAGCCTTCGGAATTGTTTTCCAAGGAGTTTACGGCAGCCAAGCAGTGGCTGTAAAAACAGTGAGAGCGGGGACAGGAAAAGAATACTTAATTGCGTTGTTGTCGGAGCTGAAAGTAATGATATATTTGAAGCATCATCCTAACTTGGTTCCATTGATAGGAGCCAGGACGAGAGACCTCAGACAAGGTCAAATTCGAACAAGTTTAAGCAATTTTAATATAATATCTGTATTATGCATATTCAATTTCTGATTATAGGTCAATTGTATATAGTCGTCGAGTTATGCCCCAGCGGTAGTCTGGAAAGTCACTTGATGAAGTACCGAGATACACTTATAAATAATCGTTGCGTATCATCCGATGCTCCCGTTCCTGATAGGTAATTAACATGTGATTTCCTCTCGTTCGTGTTCTCGTGTGAATGCTGACCACTTGCGATAACAGTAAATCCACTTAATATAATATACTAAATTAAGCCATTGTTTTGAACCTTCACAATGTAGTGCACAATTATTTCGATGGGTATATCAAATCTGTTTGGCAATGGAATATTTAGAGTCGATGAAAGTTAGTATTCGTAACTCTATAACACACTATTCCTACCACAATATAATACAGGAACCCGCTTGATATTTTTTAGGTTGTCCATTCGGACCTTGCCACGAGAAATGTACTCCTGACTGAAAATCTTCAAGCTAAAGTGAGTGATTTTGGGCTATCACGAAAACTATATCAGTATGACGTTTACGTGAAGGAGCAAAAGGTAAGAGATCTTTCATTTGGCGGTCTGTTCAATTTGGTTGGAAATATGCAAATGCTAGTTTATTTGTAATGCTACCTATTGCACATATTATTCGCAGGTGCCCCTACCCTGGCGATGGATGGCGACAGAATCTCTTCAACGAAGAGAATTCTCTCATAAATCAGACTGCTGGTCTTTTGCCGTCACAATGTGGGAGATATACTCAATAGGTGATTTGCCCTACCATGGTATGGAATACACAGTGGACTTCGTAGACAATCTCTGTGGAGGCATGCGTTTGGGCAAACCAAATCTTGCACCGGAAAACATGTTATTTATAAAACTCCTTTTTATTACAATTATATAATTATTGTATTTACCATGAATTTTAAATACTGATATATTATTCTTTAATTTTAAGATTCATGATCATGCAAAAATGCTGGAAAAATGATCCCAATGATCGACCTGGATTCTCAATGGTGAAATCTCTGTTGTCCAATGCACAGGGCATTCCTTCCTTGCCTGATGATGAATATGGTGTACACTTACTTATTACCTTGAATGTTCATTCAGGTATCTATAATTAGGTTTTTTGATTGAATTTGTAGGATCACTGGAATCTGAATATTCTCAAGTCGTGACTACAGTGTGATGGAAGAAGACATCAGTCAGACGACCGGAACCTACCGCGCGTAAAACTTAGTTTTGTATTCCTTTAAATATGCTTAACTGTACTTACATTTATAGAGAAACGAATAACTAATAGCGGTTCACCATTTGTGGGGTTGTGAATAAATGACATTAATAAATGATATAAATTGACATGTTAGTGAAAATATATATTATTGATCATTACGTCAATCAACCGTACTCTCACGGTCGCATTTCATAACCGTTGGCTTTATATTTGGTGTGCGTAACCCGTGGGTCATAGCTCCGGCCAGGTTTGTTGGTCAATTGTACTACTAACTAGGCGTACCTGACTATTTAATAACTTGCAGCGGCATATTAAAGAATGAATGCTGAATCGATTTTACGATGAAAAACAATTTCTTTGGATTTTGGTGTTTGTTTGAAGAAAAGTGAGTTTTGCATGTCTCAACTACTGGCAACCAGTATATTCAACCCAATAGTTGCAAATAATTTTCGGTACACTTGGCGGATTATCTTAATGTGACATACGTGATCACGAGGGCCTTAATTGCTCCTAAAGATATTGCCGGTAACTAAAGAGGGAAGGGTCAGACGTATCCGAGTTCAATTCCGACAAACTATGGCTCAATATATCAGCTAACATGTTCTGTCGAACATACTTTGACCTCTGTTCCCGCTGGTCACATTTCAAATTTTTGTGAATTTCTGACATTTTATTTTCCAAATTTTGAAAATTCTCCAAGGGCCTGTAAACCTGAGATTTTTAATATGGCCTTATATTATATATATATTATAATATGTATATAATAGGGGTAGCTCATGCTGATTTCTGGAAAATTCATTTTCAGCCCAATGCCATATGTGTATACGGAAGTCGGAATTACTCCTGAGCTAGAGCCCAGGAATAATTTCTTTGACCAAGAATTCCTACAGCAATTCAAGTTTTAAGGCATTTTGAACGTCCTAAAAATATTTTGAAAAATTTCAGAAAAACACTATTTTTGGAAACCTAACCTAACCTAACCACCATATTGGATTCGTTTAGTTCCAACTTTCTCAGAGCAGCGAAGCTGCTCATCGCCATTTTTCTAACCTAACCTAACCTAACCACAATATTGGATTCGTTTAGTTCCAACTTTCTCAGAGCAGCGAAGCTGCTCATTTTTATTTCAGTTCATTCACATTGCATTGGGTTTGAAATGAATTTTCCAGAGATCAGCATGGGCCAAAATCCGTAAAAATCTCAAGGTTACATGGGGGGTTTGGAGAATTTCAATCAAAAATTAGCAAAAGTTTGAAATTTGGCCGTTGGACCTGAGGTATGTTCGGACGAACATGTTATCTGATACTCTCGCTTCCCTTTTGAGTCGAAAAGCTACCATTATTGTAGTGACAGTGATTTTCATTGAATAAATGATTATTTCTCTCTCTGTTTAAATACCTCAATTAAAGTATGTACATACGAGGGCCATCTCTGAAGTTATGTGAAACAATGAGATGCAGCATTCCAAATTCATGTGCAATCCCCAGGCCAGAAGAGTGCTCAGAAAATTTTGTGACTCGGTTCGGACGGGAGAAACTTTTTAAGGTCATATTTGACTATTATTACAAAAAATACGAATTTTGAGCAGTGAGTCCAGTCAAGGTTTTTGTTCTCTCATAATAAATCAACGACCAAATTAACCAAAATTTAATCAACGCCTCTAGAAATAATGCTCTTTCGCGTTGTCAGGTGTCAATTGGAGACAAAAAAATGAAAGTGGTCAAATTGCGCTAAACAATGGTTGCGAGACGAATTGTGCTATTGTAATTAATATAGTTGAGAAAGACAGACCGGTTGAAGTCGAAGAATTAGTCAATTACTCTGGATTATTAAAAGTGGTAACCACAGAATTTTTACCAATGATCTAGGGTTGAGGAAAATCAATCAACCAATTGATCAATTTTAAATCAGTATACAGTAAATGCAAATTCGACATAGAAATACAGGCCAGGCGGGTCACCTGTATATCAATTACATGACGGTTTATAAATATCTACCAGTAAATAAAATATAATGTCCTAACAACATAGAATCTCGAGTATGCGACTTTTATTTGTATTGCATTAGTTTTTTTTTACGTTACGTTAACATGCATACAGTGAACCAAATGGATTTCTTTACACATTTACTAATACGACTTGATTTACAGAAAAAAAAACTAGTTGAACGAGTATGAAATAAATTGTGATACAATGGTAATTCCAAGCAGGAACTGTACTCACCTTCAACATTTTCATCTACAAATAATTATGACTCATTAGTATCCAACTGAGAAGTCTTGATTTTATATATTAAAATTTCGTGTTTATTATCAGTAGTAGTGTCTGGACATGACGAAAGCCATTTTCAGTAAATATATGTGTTTAGTGATCATAACCGTTTTTGTATTTGTAGCAAATGTTCCTGAGCTCAGTGGATCAGAATGTAAATGTCCCATAATCACACCAAAACGGGTAAAACGAAAATTCAAGGAAACGTATTTGCACATATAAATCAATTCTAAACCATGCTCGACATTTAATATAAAGGGTATTACATTAATTTGCAAAAACTCACGAGGGGTCACGATTGACTGTTCATCTCCTGTTCCACCGTTTACGATAATGATTTATAAATGTCAGCAATTCTATCGTCCAGCGCTTCGTCGCAGCCCTGTTCACCGCCAACTTCAATGCAGTAACGATTGTATTTGGCAAGATATTAAAGGATTAGAAGAATATAAATGTGAAATCGGTAGGTAGAATAGTTATTCAAGTTGAAATTATCAGAAAGAATTCATAACTGAAATTCATGTACAATATTTTATTATGTTCATTAATCTCTTCATAGATTGTGGCAAACCATTTCAACCTCTCATCCCTTTCATTGCAAAAGGTCAAGAAACCCAGAGATATTCTTGGCCATGGCATGCTGCTTTATTCATAAATGAGAAAGAAACCTTGGAAAATCACTACATTTGTGGTGGAACACTAATCGGTGAAAATGTCGTCCTAACAGCAGCACATTGTCTCGTTACACAAATAGAATATCCCTTGGAGTCCTACCACATTGTACTTGGAGCAATTAGCAGTAATTGGACAGAAAATATTGCGGACGAACATGTGCAATTTTTTAGAGTAAGTTATTCAATATTTTGTACAGAATTGAAACTGAAAAATGAAATCTGTATAAAGATAAAGGAGAGTTATGTGCCCGAAGAGTTTGACAAAAATGAACTACGATCGAATATTGCCCTTGTGGAATTAGACAAATCAATCGTAACCTCAGAAGCTGTTTCTCCTGCCTGTTTTTCTTATGACGGTGATTATGCAAAACCGCGAGAACCAGTAGTAGCTGGAGAAGGAGAAGTTCGTGCTCACATTTTTCATTCAATTTTAAATTATAGTAATATACGAGTAGTATGAAAAATGCAACTGTCAACAATGTCAACTTATGTGTGAATTTATTCATGTATAAAAATATAAATGCCAATATCCAGGTGGTTGGTTTTGGAAAAAATGACCATGGCGAATATGAACACCATTTGAAGTACACTCGCTTACCAGTCTTAAGAGCTGCAAAATGTTATGAAAAATTACAAATACGACAAGGGATTGAACAATTCTGTGCTGGTGTCGAAAACGGTAATTAATTGTAATCAATTCTTTTCAAATGTTTTAAATCGTAATCTTGTACGAGGTTGTTCTCTTACCATCACATCAATAGGATCAGCAGTTTGTACTGGTGACAGTGGCGGTGGGATGGTTTTCAAAGGCCAGAGAATGTCCAGATATTATGTTCAAGTTTGTAAAATAGTAAAATACATTATACATTTTTGAATCTAACCTTGACCGCATTGTGAAACGCATAGTACGTTCATTATACTCTGCACAGGGAATTGTGAGTCATGGGCTCCCTTCTCGAGAAAGAGTTACATGTGATGGATCTTCTTATTTCTCAAATGTTCTGTATTTCACAAAATGGGTTGCTGAAATTGTGGACACAATTGAAGAGGTATTCAATACGATGACCAAAAATAAATTATAAATTCCACTTCTTGAATTGCGTTTGAATTGTAATGATTGATTCAGAAAAGGCAATGGATGTTTGAAGAAACTACTTCGACTCCAAATTCGGTCCTTCCTGGCCATGATCCTTCTAAAGATCCAGCGGTACAGGCAAATGATTCCGTTGTTAATAACGGTGAGTGTACCGAAAATTTGATGGAAGAAGGTGTTGACATTACATGCTATCATCAAGGCAAGCCGAGGAGTTGCTTTAATGCACCGAATAGGACAATTGCGACTTATACGTAAAAGAAATATTTTATATTCTCGTCTAGTGTAAATTTTTTCAGAACTTTTTCAATACACAGGTGTAAGTACGGTTACCAATCAGAATTGATAACTTCAACTAGAAGAATGTGTAGAAACGGTGTTTGGACAATCAGAAAACGAAAATGGCAATGTATATTACAGTGCGGAATTGGCGGGAATGAATATTCTTCGTTTATGAATGGAAGTGTTGAATCGAAAATTAGTAAATGGCCTTGGGTTGTTGGATTATATCAGCAAGACCCCCCAGGTTCAGGGAAGTTCGAATATTTTTGTGCGGGCAGCCTAATATCAGAGAAAGCAGTTGTCACTGGTAACAAAAATAAGTTACACTGATGTTTTTATATAAATAAAATAACCCAATTGCCAATTACTACTAAATATATATTCAACTAAAGCGGCACATTGTGTTACACAAAGAGGTACAACTACAAAGCTATCACCAGAAGAAATAGTTCCATATTTTGGAAAATATTATCGAAGCGTCGAAAACAATGACGAAAAAGTTCAAATGACAAGAGTTGAACAAATTCATGTTCATCCAGACTACGATACTCTGAGATTCGGGTCCAACATAGCAATATTATTGCTCGATAAGGTGACTTATCCATATTATATCTCTAATTTCAGTTTTACTATTCTCTAAAAAGTGTAAAACATTCAAAATCTATGGATTTTCAGAAAGTTGGATGAACTAATCATGTTTTACCTATCTGCCTACCCACTAAAAATGATCTCGAGACTGGCGATATCGGAACGGTAAAATTTTAAATTGAATGGAGTTCTCCATCAAGAACTTCTGTGTGCTAGGTGTTAATTTAAATGGATAATTAATGACGAAAATTAATTACAGTTGACTGTATGGGGAAAGCTTCCTGAAATTACTTACACTGAGGCTTTAAAAGAATCAATAATACCTGTCGTATCCTCTAGAACGTGCATTCGAAGTCATCCATCACTTGAGGCATTAGTAAAACCTGATACGTTTTGCGCGGGTTATGGAAATGGTAAATAAAAATTACAAAATTAACTTCTCCATTAATATCTTTAAATCAATTATGCATTTGTGCCTGCAAGGTATCCTTAAATTTTACAGGGTCATCAAACTGTGACGGTGACGGTGGCGGTAATTTCTTCATAATACAATTTTTTATCATCCTCTAGTTGACAACAGTTGGTTAAAATCATTAAACAATTAACAAAAAACATTTATGATTAGGTGGACTCGCCTTCGAAGATACGTCAAGAAAATGGGTATTGCATGGTATTGTAAGTTCCGGTGTTGCCGGTGGATGTGATCCAACATTCTATACAGTTTTCACTCGAGTTATAAACTATAGAGACTGGATTGACAGCATTTTGGACAGGTCAGCATTTTGGTCCGAAACGAAGTGAACGAAACAGACTTTGTTAAATGTGTTTACAATTCTTCATAAAGTAGCCCTTAAGGTTAGGTTAGAAGTAGAATGATCCCTTTGTTTAATTTGACTTTACTGCTTCAACAACTAAAAATATGAGGAATAAGAACGTCAATAAAAAAAACGTATAGTTTTTTGTAATAATTCATTGGCTTAGGCTGAGGCTGATGAGCAAAACCTTAGTCCAATGGCAAGAACTGTGGTATTCGAATAATGCACATGTAGAAATTTTCCATCAAGATGATGGAAAGTATTCCAAATACACACTAGATTTAACGTAATTATGTTTGCACGTGTCGATATTTTGTTTGTCCTTTGGGCACCTTCTTAATGTATTTCATTTGGATCATAAGGAAAGGCCCCTTATGTCATGAAATTATAATATGACTAGTGAACCCGTCGCGAATATTCACGATATTGGCTCCTGCACATGTTCATATTGTGCCAACTAGGACGAACAACTTGCCACAACTCATACTAATCGTTTAGACAAAGTCTTTATTGAAAAGGCAATTGCAGGCCCAATTTCAACCCAAAAATTAGCTACTGTGACCATACTTGACCCGTGTGACTTTGTTGACCTCAACGGGAGTTTTAGCAATTTCACAACCACAAAAATTGTTAGCGGTCATATTGGGAACACTTTCACAATGTTGCAAGGAAACTATTCAGGTGTTTAGAAGGTTCGGTAACCAGACCAAACTATTTGTGTACCATTGGCCACCCAATTGATGAATCCGAGAAAGTTCTTTTGTCAAAGTGAAGACCCTCTGAATACTTGAATAGTTCGCCTCATGACACCCTTCTGACGGGGCCGCGGAGCTTGTGCCTGAGTAGAAGTCCCCTCTCTGGCCTCTCTCCGTAAGAAGTGGAATCCATTCTAAGAAAAACTGGACATGTTGAACAAAAAGGGAAGATCTTAATATTGTTTGATCATATTTGATCAATAATAGTTTTTATAGTATAAACAAACTATAAAAATGTGATGCATTTATTTTCGAAAGATTTGACGGCGTGTCCAATTCACATATTTCTCGTTCGACTCAAATGATAATGATGATTTGAGTCGGTCACGATCCAGCGTTATGTCTTGTGCCATTATAATGTCCTAAATGTGTACAATTAATATTAATCATGAAAGACTCTCTGCCCCTATCACCTTCCTCAAGTATTACCCGCAGTAAAAGTCACCTGCGTCAGAGGTCACCTGGCGATTTCGTATCATCGCTTGGTGATCCTTGTTTGCTCATGTACCTTCCATGAAAATTTCTTCGAAATCCGTCACATTTACTGCATTGAATGTGTAACACGAATGGACAGACGGACGTACAACACGTTCACATAATGCCTTGCACACGCAAAACATAATAAATGGCATTCTGTTAGAGTCAGTGCAATAATACCCGATGAATACAAATTAAGTACGTGTTCAAACCATGTTATTGTTAACAATGTAGTTACGTAAATACCCCACTGCATGTATATACAATATATCAATTTTTTCCAGTTCATTAATTCTATTTGACATTCGCATACACAGAGTGAGTAAGGTTATTTTTTTCCACATTTACAATTACGACTTGATTTGCACAAGATATAGCTTTACACCTATGTATGTAATGAAAATATTATGCAAAAATAATTCCAGGCACGAACCATTTTTTGCATCACATTACCACATTTTCATCCAGAAATAATTATGACTCATATTAGTATAAAACTGAGAAGTCTTGATAATATATGTATTTAAAAATTTCCTATTTAATATCAGTATCTGGACTTGATGGGAACCATGTTCAGTAAATGCATGTGTTTAGTACCCCTGGTTGTGTTTGTAATTGTGGCAAATATTTCTGATATTG